>VZUI01023425.1:0-45777 GCA_013401135.1 Cettia cetti
CTCTTTGTTTTATACTAGAGGAGGCATCCTTAAACAGTACCCCTAATAAGCAGAGTATGACCCATGTGCAGTGTTGGAAAAGCTGCCAAACTGGGTAGGATTTCACAGTCTGCAGAGCCTCTCTTCTGGCCGCTGCAGATGTGTGGCATTGGAAGCCACCGGAACACTGCTCCTCATGTGACCATATCTCTATGACTCAGAAAGACTCCTTTCCTAAAGGAACTGAACGAAAGATTATTCTTAAATGGTAAAACTGACTGAGTTTACAGGTTTTGTTTTCTTTATGTTGTGTGTAGAAAAGTGAATACTAGCAGGGGGAGAGAAGGATGTCTTTGAAGATTTCATTTGTTGTTTTATGTGTTTTCTTATTTTCTTCTTAATTTGTGTGAATAAACTATCTTTTGTAATTTTAAGGTAAGCCTGTTTTGCTTTCTAAGTTCGCCTAGTCATATATAAAACTGCAAACACCAAAACCTTTACAGAACTAATCTGGTTTAGATGAGATGGATGTCCTTTGTGGTGTAGCTGATGTATGGGGCCTCAGTTTTCCAGGTAATACTTTCAATTGGTTATTTTTCCCATAGTTTTAATGGCTTTCCAAAAAGTGGGCTGCCCTTTCATTTCCCCAATGCATTTGGTTTTCAAAGAAGGATGGTTGTACATACTGTGTGAGGCAGTCCAGCTGATGAGAGCTGGACTGGTTTCCTACTCCCATGTGGTAAGAATTGATGGTGGAAGTGGGGAAGACTGCTGGTCCTTTTGGTTAATACATAAGGGGAGCAGCACATGCTCATATTCCTTGCCTCCAAAAGAAAAAGTAATTTTTCCCAGAGGTCCAAACCACATTTAGTTTTCTGGGAGCCATCAAAACATCCTTGCTTTGTGGTGGAAACTCAGTATCACAATGCTAGGTCAGAAAAATTACAACTGTTTCTTTCTAGAGTAGTGAAACACTAAGATAGGAAACAAAAAGCTTTCAGTGCATGTGATAGTTTACGTCTTTGAGAAAGATAGATTATTTTATTCCACTCTGTATCTTAGCTTATGTTATGGCATTGAAGTTTGCTTAGAGACTTGCTGAGAGCTTTGTTCAAAGAAAAAGTTCAGGGGCATTTACCTTCAGAATATTCACATACCAAAGTTTATAATTTTTTGATTGTGTATTGTTTTATGCAATTATTCCTTCCTTGGTCTCACTTCTCTTGTAATCTGAGATTATCCTGGCTTCTCTTTTTCCCTATATGTATTATTCATGGCAGATCTTCAAAGTTGCACAGGTTGTAACCTCTTCCAGACTCAGCCTTATCATGCTGCTTTGTTGTAAGCTGTTGCTGCAGCAGTTTCATGGCTTGCAGTCTATAATCAGGAATGTACAGCAGTGGCAGACAGACAAGAAAGAATAAAGAAGTGTAGAAATAACAAATTTGTTCTTGACCGCACTTATTGCCTGGAGCTATGCAAAAATAAATAAATATAATCTCTTGCAAAGGTTGTTATTCAGGTGTATAAAAAGTGTGAGCTGATACAATAATCACACGATTTCCATCTAGTTGGTTGCTCTACTTCATGGCTGTTTGGCTATGTTGTACGAGTGACAGGTGTCAGTGCTCTGCACTGAAATGGAGGCAAAGTAGGTGCTGTCTTGGTTTTCATCCCTTTTGGGCTTATCCATTGCTTGGGAAAGGTAGACTGGCTCCAGGAAGCAGACAGAAGTCTGTGATGCGATGTAACCGTCCAGGATGGGTGGGACACCTTGACCATGGGTGCACAAGTGGAAAGGAATCTTGCTTAGGTGTGGAGACAGGTGTACATCACTGCAAATGGGAGTTAGGAAGGCAGACAAGAAAGGGTAGTTCTGAAAGGGTTAGGCAAAAATCCAGGAGCCAGTGTCTGTACATAGTGGGATGCTGGCTCCTTGGAGAGGATTACACTTGTCTTGATTCCCCCCAAAATGTGATGTGCTGTTTTCTCCTCTGTGTCACTAGAGCTTTACATTCTCAAACAGCCCCAATGTCTGAGGTGTTTGGGCCTCTGTGCTAACATTTCCACTTGTGAAATGTCATGGCCTTGGCAGAGAAGACTGAAGCAAAGAGAGCTTGGAGACAGGAAGAAAGCAAATGTCACCTCAGGCTTCAAAACAGGCAGCCAAAGAAGCCATTCAGTATTTCAGCCTTCTCTGCAATTTCTGTTGCAAAGGGTGCCTGTTTCCATTCAGCAGCAAGCCCTACATTTTCCTTAATATCCTTTTCTTGCTGATGTATCTGAAGAAGCTCTATTTGTTAGCCTTGATATCCTTCACCAGATTTAATTCCAAATAGGCTTTGACCTTCCTCATTGTATCATGCAAGGATAAGGATTCTGCTATAGTGAATGCAGGGCTTTTAGGACATACACAGAATTATTTTTCAGGAAATGCTGGAGAGAGGAATCTCTTCTTCTTGGCTCTCAATGAAAAAGATGTTCACATTGATAAAAAATATTTTTCCCCAGGCTAGTACTTCCTGGCGAATCTGTATATGGAGAGTTAGCAACTCAGAACCCCAACACTTGCTGAATAGCTATGGGCTAATGTGGGCTTCAGTTCTCAGTGGAATTGTCAGGTATTACCACTAGGAGACCCAGCTGTACTTCTGGTCTGCTGGGATGCATATCTGCTTTGGCAGGACCCCGCCTTGGCCAAGAGTGTTGGGTGTTTGGACTGTAATTTGTAGATCAAGTCTCCCTTCTCTGTAGTGTCTCCAACTGAACCTTTTCCTGTGCAACTGGTATGACCTCAGCAAGTGTCTGAAATTATGAACATCTTTATGATGTCAGGAAGAGACTGTATGTAATAAAAAAGAGAGAATGGTGTGTGTGTACGTATGTCTATATAAAATATTTTGAAATAAAGCAGTAGTTTTTATAATTAATTCCTTCTGATCTTCAATAAGACAAAATGCAACTCCAAAGGAACTTGCTTGGTTCCAGAGGCAGTTTACTCACTGATTTTGTTATAATTTTTATCATTTAGCAATGAGTTAACTTTTTTTAAAAAAAAATAAATTAAAAGGTTTCACAATTATGAGGTTTTATGGTAAATTGCTTTTGAACATGAATTATTGTAATATACAGGAAGTAGTGATAGTATGGTAGAAATTTGAAAATAACCCTCCGGAAAAAAAAAAATGCAAAGACTCTGATCCAGCTGTAAATTTCAAATACTTCCAAGATGAAAATATTTGAATTAGGGCAAGGTGGAAAGTGATTTTCTTTTTTCCCTTTTTTTTCCTGTTCCCCACCCTGAACTTAATGTATTCCTAGAAATATTTTTTCCTCATCATCAAAAAGATAAATAAAAATTCCTCAGGTTTGACAGGGCAAATGATAGATTTGTAAAATCTGTAAACAAAAGCTGTAGGGTGCTGGTTGGGCTCCCTGTGAACAGGGAGCTCTGAGCACATGGCCATGAAAAGCAGCAGATCTAAAATTCTGCAAGAGACTGTTATCTGATCATGTAGAAACACATGGCTTTTCCTCAGTCACTGCCTTCTTCCTGGAGCTTGTGTCCTAAAGCACCTTCACCAGAAATGTTTCTGGGGGCTTTGATGACTGTCATTGTAGGGGAAGATCACTTTATTTCTCTGAGGTAGAAATGGGCCTGAGAGTGAAACCTCCTAGTGCAGAGTCTGTGGCACACAGGCATGTCCATCACTATTTGCTCCCCACTTCCGAGTTGTGGTGATCTGCCACAGATGGAAACCTTTTCTAATGCACCTTTACTGAAGCAATGCTGCTAGTCTTTTCATGCTACTGTGGTACTGCTTGTTTAGCATTTCTGTAGGAGCACTCTGGCCTCTCTCCCCAGATGGTGCCTTTCAATGCTCCCTGATGTGAGTGAGTATGCTGCATTGGTGGCCGATCCACTGATAAAGCCCAGGAGCCTTGCATTCTGGTGTCTCTCTAGGCTGTGTGAGCAGCAGTGCAGGTGGCTCAGGTGAAGAAGAGTGTCTGCTGTGCCAGGGATGACCACAGTTTGTTTTCTTCCTTTCTTCCTTCCAGAGTACAAGAAGAAGTATGGGGAGGAACATGGTTCATGTCAGGCAGGGATTGCAGGCTTCTTCACCGAGGTGAGCTGGGATACATGCATGGAAGGGTTGGGATTGGTAAGTGGCTGTCCTGTTGCATGTCCCAGGACAAGATTTCCAAGCATAGCTTGGACAGTGGGCTGAGTGCTGAGAATGGTCCCTTCCTGTCAGCAAACACTCTCCTGCCTTGTCTAGCTTCCCAGGTGTCTGTTTCTTGCACAGTGACTGTGCAGTGGTTCATACATATGTGTATGTGTCTCTCAAGGTTTATGGACAAGTATAAATGAATTGACTCTGGAAATGTCTTCAGGGAATATTCTTATTATGTACATCCCAAAACTTGCATAGAGGTATTTTTGTCTGTCATTAGCTCTCTACTGTAAGTGATGATGTACAACTGTCTTTCCTGAATAATTTTGTTTATGTATGTGTACATGTGCATGAATATAATGCACATACATGCACATACATATAGAAGATAAACACTTTTTTTCAGTTATGCTATGGTTCTTTGTTGCAGAAAGATAGAGAAAAAATAGTGTGGTAGAATATATGCACTACAGTTGTTCTAAGTACTTGACCACATTTTTGCTTGAACAGAAGTCTATCATCCATATTTCAGTTTTGTCAAGAATTAATTTATTCCCTTATGCATGGATTTTTTTTATTAATGTTTCAGGGTTGTGGCTTTTTTTTGCTTGTTTTGGTTTTATTTTAAGGTTTTTAAGAACACATACCCATTCTTAATTATATATATGCACTGATCTAGAGAATGTATTGTAGAATATATTGTCCAGATGCAAATAGAATAAAGATTTTCTCTTTCAGAAATTGCCTTTTGCCATTTCAGAAAACTGGGATGGCTGGAAATGTTTCCACAAGGGCACTGTCTGGTAACTGGATGTTCAGCCAACAGCAGCTGTTTCCTGACTTGTCTGCTCTCCCCAGCCTGTTTCTGCTCCCAGGCTTAAATTCTCCATTGCTACCCTAGTTCAAAAGATATCTTTGAACTTCTATCACTTCAGCCTGATGGCAGCAGGAAATGCAGATAAATGGCTTTTTGGGTCAAACAGGCAATCGTTTATCATATATTCAATGTTATGGATGGTATTTTTTCCTGTCAGTAAGTGACCTGACAGATATGGCCCGTAACTAGGAAAAGCTATTTCGAAGTACATCCTGCTCTTTGGTTGGTTTTTCAGCCCTGTCCCTGTAGTCATATTAGGAGAATCCCTTGTTTTACATCTCCCCCCTGACTGGAACTGGTCACCTGAAGGGGACTTGGATAGGATAGCAATTTCCCAGAAGGATTGAGTCCACCCATGGTTTTGCATTGAATGGACATGTGAGGAAAGCAGTGTTCACATGTCTTCTTGGGGGATGGAGAACTTCCTAAGCTTAATGCTCCTCAGGCTTAATTTGGTCCCTTTCTGGAGGTATTTAAAATCACATCCAGGAGCAAGGTTTTTCTGCAAGGATGCTGGATGTTATGGGACAATATTTTGTGCATTTCTCTTGAATGTAAATATACCTTGGATTTTGACTCAAAAACATTATCCATGACTATCTACCTTTGAATGCTGAATCAAACTGTGCCTGATTTCTATGGTCTTTTAAAATGCTCAATCACTCTGGTTGTCTTTAATGATCCCAAGCCATTTATGATTCTATGATGACTCTATAGCCAGCTTGTCTCTCAAAGACCAGAGTGTATCTGATGGCAGAGCTGACCAAAATGTTCCACCTAGGATATAACACACATCCTGCTTGTTGAGTGCATGGCAGCTGTTTAGTTTCATAATTGTAAAATCAAAATCCTTTATGCTGTCATCATGGTTGGTTAGTATAGCATGTCAGCCAACATCAGGGCACGATCTGTAGTGATGGGTTCTGGGTCCTGGGTGGGCTGGAGTACTTCTGGATCTTTGGGAGGATGTTTGGGAAAGGCAGCAAGTAGAGAGATTTTTCAGAGAACTATGTTAGCAAGGATAAGCTTGATGGTTAGTAAGGTTGAGGAAAGTCTTCTTTTGCAGCAGAAAATCTGAGCAGAAGTGGACCACAAAAGGGCAGTGTGTCACCAGGGTATATGCAGTGACCTCCACGTTTGGGAAGAAGGAAGGATACTGTCCAAATGCACACAGAATGGAGGTTGTTACAGATGGACTTATTGGTGTTTTAAGTAAATATCCTGTCTCCTTTTCCATTAATGTGTAAAGTTTTGATTGTTATTTTTTCATCCTATCCTTTTCCCACACACTTCCATTTTTCCTATTGTAGGAATTGGTTATCATGGGTGCACCAGGATCTTATTATTGGACAGGAACTGTCAAAGTACTGAATCTCACTGACAACACATATTACAAGCTGAATGATGATGCTGTGATAGCCAGGAGGTACACATACCTTGGTAAGCAGCTCTCTAATGCTCACTGTGAATAGGAAATTGTCCAAAAATGTATTTCAAGGCTTCGATGCTATAAAGTTGATACTGCTTTTTCTATGGTGATATAGAGTATTTTCATAGAATGTGTGAAAGGAAGAATATTTGAATTAAAGTGATACTTATCTGGAAGCAAAGAAGCATTCAAAATGCTCAGTTTTTCTCTCCTTGTCATACCACCTTCCCTTCCCCCCAACAACTTTGCTGTATTTTTTTTTACTAATATAGAAAAGGCATTTTAACTGAACAGCACATTGCATTCTGATGGGCTTCTTAACCTTCCTGCCTTTGTCCTGTAACAGGCAGAGTATTTGTCACCAGTTAAACTGCATGTCTTACATGTGCCTTTAAAATGGGTACAGCAACTACTTACAGAATTTGTTTTGCAGATGCATTTATTTCAGCAAAAATAACACTATCTAAATTTGTCATTGTCAACTGAAGGCAGGTGTGAAAGGTTTGGCTATAGGTAAATCTTTAACTCAATTGGTTTTATTTGCTCTAAAACCAGCTGATGTCCCTAAAATGCTTAATTCACCTAATCTGAAGTGCCTAAGACTGTTGAGGCCTAGAAGGCATTTCAGTAGTTTGATACTGTTTAGTGACTAAAGTCTTGCTCTGATCTCTCATTAACTTTTAATATTTAAAAAAAAAATCTCATTTCGGAGTTACTGCTTGGTGATAGCTAAACGGAAAGTAAATGTTTACCTGTTTGCAGACATAAATAGGCTTTTCCACTGATAGACTTGAATTATAGGATTTGCCATGTTGATAAGAGCCTCATAATTTATAGCAAAAGACCAAGGCATATACAAAGGAGCCTTAGAAGGAAAGCTACTCTACTCATCTTTAGTTATTATATATTGTTTTAATATATCAAAGCTGAATCTTTGATCTTTTTCTTTCAAATACACACTCTTTTCTTTGAGATATTGTCCCATTTTTCTTCTTGCCTAGACAAAAGTCTTTTAAAGCTATTGACTTCTCTGACCTCTTTGTCTACTGTCCTCTTGTGTCTCTCCTGATCAAAAGGGAACGTGATTTTCCAAGCCTTCCTGGGCAATGATTTTAGCCAAAGGAGGAACTTCTGTTTGATCCAAGTGGGGCTGTTGTTCTTTGACCTGCTGCTTTTTTCTGTGGTCATATGATCGCTTGTCTCTGTATGTGTCTTTTCCTGTTTCACTGCTTCCCTCTCTTGACTTGCAGTTGGCAGACTGCTCCCACTGAGCTCCTTGTGTCCCTTGGTCATCCCCACACACATGGCTTTCTTCTCTCAACTTTTGGAAGGGTATTGGAGGGTGCACTCTCACTTCCCATTCTCATGAACTTTTGAACAGAATATTGGTGCATCCTGAAGTATTGTTGTTGAACTCTTAAGTGCACCCCAGGAGCAATGAAGCCTTATAAGTCTGACCTGTCTGTCTGATCTGTTTCTCGGGCTCTTTCCTGTCATGGTTGGTTGGTTGGTTATTTATGTATTTATTTATTTATGCATTAATTTATTTATTTTAACACTCAGGATATGCGGTGACAGCAGGTCATTTCTCTCAGCCGACTACCACTGACATTGTAGGAGGAGCTCCCCAGGATGAAGGCATTGGAAAGGTGTGGCTCTTTATCAAACAGTAATGTGGTTGGATGCAACAGTGCACTAAATGTACTACTGATGCAGTTCTAATATGTGTGAGAAGACAAAGAGTTTTTTGTCTGCAGGGTAGTTTTGAGCACTGAGGAGGCGAAAGGTGAGGTAGTTTGGTGAAGTTGTCAAATTTTCTCAACCTGTCCCTCCTGATGCCTCATATCCTTTGCTCCTCTTCCTTCTCTTTCCCACCCAATCCTTTCAATATCCATTTTAATGAGACACACACAAGATCTCTTTCACACTGCCTTCGTTTAGCATTTGTGACATTTAGGTATCCTTAAAACTTTCCTAGAAATGAAAATACTTGTAAAAGAGAATTTGGCTTCTGCTTCTTTTATTCACATATTTGACTATTTCAGTATTTACTTCAAGATAACATCTCTAATAAAATGAGATTAGGTTATTTGATGCCATTTTAAAAGCTTCATAATTCATTGATGTTTAGTGCATTAGAGTCTGGATTTTTTTCAGCTGTACTTAGAAATCTTAAGGTGATGGTCTCTTAAGAGGGAAGGAAACAAAAAAGATCTTCCTGTAGGCATATATAGGTTCAATGTCCCAAAGATGTAAACAAGGGAATGGCTGGATGGGAATGGCTAGTGAGTTAGGCAAGCTTGGTTCTCCTGTGCTGAGTATCCACATGCTGTTAGAGAAACTGGTTGAGGGTGACCTCTTATACTCTTCTAAACCAAAGGTGGAAAAAGTGGGAGTGGGGAGAGGGAGGAAGGAATGTGAAGGATCTGTTTTTGTCTCTCTTCAAAATGCAATTCTTTTGGGACCTGCTGTCACCACTTGCCTGAGCAGATGTCCTGCAGCCCCCTTCCATCTTCCTCACTTTGGCTCTCATGCTCTATAGTGACATGAGTTGTAGCTGAATCATAACAAGTGGTGAGAAGTCTTTACTACCAGGAATCTGTTTAGGCAGATTATTTTTGATAGTAATCATGTCCTGGGGGTAGCAGTGCAAGTGGGGAAAATGGGATAAAAGTAGAGTATGAACTTCGTACTTATACCTGATCTGGAATGACTAGGACATACAGTACATAGTAGCATCACAGTTGCTACTGAGAGGACGTGTAGAGATGCATGAGAAAGACACAGTTTCCTTATCCCAGGTGTTCTGTTTCAGCTGCTGCAGTACACCTGCATTCCAAGCTGTTTTTTCTGTGTAATGAATTTAATTTCTCTACAAGGAGGAGGGTAGGGAGACACAGCTGCTAGCAAGAGGTCCACAAGAAAGCAGATGGCTCTGTAGTTTAAAGACTACTGCTCTAGTTGCAAAAGCTTGTGTTATTCTCCCTTGGCATAGGATGTGGATAGCAGGAACACATGGCAAAGTTTCGGTAACAGGTGCTGAATACAGAACATTACAATGGGCAGTCCTGTTGTGCTTTCCAAACACTCTAATAAGCTGATCTTTTCCATTTCTGTGATAGAAAGTGATTAGCATTGTCACACCTTTTCACTTAAGTTAAAGCCAAGATTCTTAATAAGACTGGTTAGTATCACCAAAGTTACAAAGTGTTATTATTTAAGACTGTGTTTGAAGTTGAGACACTTCGCAACATGCTGTTGCTGCTAAACATGCCACTGCAAAAGCTAGGAAGTCCTGTGTATACAGAGCAATTGTCCATAGTAAACCTGGGATGTGTTCTTGACTGAAAAAAGCTTTGAACTCTGTCTCACTACCTGTTAATAACTTGGCACATATTCAACTATGTCCAGTGCTTGTCTCTGCCACAAGGCCTTGGAAGTAAGGAATCCTTTGTCCTACAAACTGTATGAGCACCTGCTAGGAGGGAGCCTGTCAAATGCCACAGGAGTCTTAAAGACTGACTGAACCAGCCTTTCTGTTGAAAGGAATCCCTCTCTACATGCACTTTACATCTTAAATTTTGGTACAAGATGTGTTCTTGAACTTGTATCATCAATACATTTATCCCTGAGGATTCCAGATTAAGCAGTTTCTCCTGTGGAAATGAGCATTGAGTAGGCTGTGTTTGAATAGTTTTCTGATTCGAAAATTGTTTCACACAGAAACAGCAGAAATGTTGAGAGTGGTCTGATTGGGATTTCTACTCTGACTGTTGCTAAAGCATCATGAAGTTTGCAGTGCAGTATGAGCAGGCACATTTTCTTGATAAGGTAATGCTAGATAAGGGAAAGGGAGCAGAGTTATGTATTCTCAGTCTTTTGCCCTATTTATTTCCAGACAGTCTCCAGATGCCACTTGTTTGAGAGTTGGAAAGTTGTTTGGCTAGGTGCTTTAAAATGCACACGTGTGCACATAGAGAAGTGCACCAAAAAAAGTAGGCAACTTTTCAAGTGTTTCTTATGACAAAGAATTTAGGATTTTTCAGGACAGTGGAGATCTCTGTTATCTTTTAGAAGAGGACTGACCAGTAAAGTGGTCATGAAGTTGAATCCTGGCAATAGCCACAATCATGATTTAGATATTATTTAGAAAGCACAAGTACTTCATAGTTAGTATTGGTTAACTTTTTTTTCACCTTTCAGGTTTATATTTTCAGAACGGACAGACAATCAGGCTCTCTAATAAAGATTTTTCAGGCTTCAGGAAAAAAGGTGAGCATTTATATATGTGTGTTTTCTATTAAGAGGTTGAGAGGGGAGAAATAATGGCAAAGTCATCCTGGAACATAATTTTCCTTCTACTCCTTCAGTTGTCCAGCAAACCCTGTTTCTTCTTATCCTCCCAGAAGAGCTGAACCTGTTTTACAGTATGCCTTTTTTTCTGTGGCAGTCATGACTGCAATGTCTGCTCAATGCCCATACGACTCATGTAAAAGGTCTTGCTGGAAATTGTAGTAGCGGCTCTCTTTAGTTTTATGTGACTATAGCAGTACCTCTGAGATGTGGGACATGGGGCACCAGGTGAGCCTAGATGCAGAGATTTGCTCTTAGTAGATGTTACTTGGAGATGTGAGTAACCTGGGGTTTAGTTTAATAATGCAAAAAATGCTCCAATCTGTTTTCCTGTGTTGTGCTGTGACAAGGGGATATTGCAGTTACGCTGTTTTGTGGAGGAGCAGTTTCATTACCTTGATGGATGATGATTTTCCCCTTCCCACAATAAATCAGTCTTGCATTCTGTTTTTGAGACTGCTGTCTTAAAGCTGAACTGCCCTCCGCCCCCCATGAAATTTAATGAATGCTACTAGGTTCCCCAGTGTGGTGGTGTGTTTGAATGGGGAACAGTTCATGTTCTTCATTTAGGTGTTTACTGGGGCTGTGTTGCAGGAGGAACAAACTGGACAGTATGTCTAGCTATAGGTAACAACAAAAAATGTTTTATTTGGGAATAACTCAGTGATGAAATGATACCTCTTATCTGGGGTCTCCCGTGTTCTTCTGGAAGGAGAAGAAATACAGAAAAAAACCAGTTTCTGGAGGCTTTTGGATTGGGTAAGACCTGCTACCTTTCAGGAAGACCCAAAGTGTTTCCCTGTATCCTCAGGTTGGGAGTGTTACTATATCTTGTTATTTTTTTCCCAGCAAGACACAGTTGCAGTATTTAAAAACTTGCCTGGAATAGCATGTGTTAATTTACTGAATTTAATGAAATAAATTTAATGAAATTTAATGAAATAAAGTACAAGAATGTGTAGGGGGATGGTGCGACTTGTATTTTAGGGCCTCTCCAAAATTTTACTTTCTCTGCATTAGCAGAATTACAGACATCTTGAAAGGAAAAGACCTCCCAGTTCATCCAGGGCATCTCCTGTGTTTGATTGCTTCCTGTTAATTTCTTTCCCTATTGAGTTTTAAATGTCCCTAAGGACGTGCTCCTGACTGTTCCTCAACCTAATAAACAGAGCCATCAGGAAGTTTCCAGTTCTTAGTCAGAACCTTCCCTTTTCCAATTTAATTGCTTTACTCTTATATGTAACTTAACTAATCAAGTATTTATATAATTCAAGTACTTTTAGGGTTCTTTTTCATTAGCATCTTCTTCTGCAAATTCTCTAAAATCCAAATGAGAATTTTATTTTAAAAAGGAGGCTGTGCTAAATCACCTTATTTGTTTGGTTGTTGTTTTTTGTTTTGTGGTAGAAGCAAAACCAGACCTGCTCAGCAAAGAACACTGCTTGGAAATGAGCTCTCACAAAATGCTACATCCTCCCCAGTGGTGTGAAAGTTCATTGCTCTGACATTGCTCAGACATTCTTGGTAGGCATATGTGAACAGCAGGCCAGTTTCTTCCTTCTTTTTTTATTAATGGAGGCTGAACTAGGGAATCAAATGCCGCCAAGAAAAAAGAAAATTCAGTACCTTGTTACAAATTTTAAGTGCTCAGGCTCTTACCTGAACTGCAAGTGCTGTGAACTCAGCCCTGCTGCGGACATACCATGTTCCAGTTAAGTAAATAATAGCTTTTTCCTGAAAACTGCCTGAATACATAATAAAATGCTTTTCATAACTTCTGTTCCTTACCCATGAGAAATTTCCCTATGAGAAATTTATTTTAAAACCTTTATGGATTAAAAAAAAAAAAAAAAAAAAATCCACAAAGGAACTTAAGCTACAAAAGATCTGGCATCAAATGATATTTGAGGTTCCTTTTTAAACCCACACAAGCACAAAAATCTGCATTAACAAGCTGAAATGCTATTCTTCAATCACCATTGCATTATATATTTAGCAACTTTTAAATCTTACAGACTGCATAGAATAGAGTTGCTGCTGCCCATCTTCAAGCATACCCAGTAGTTCTGCTTAATGCATGTTAACTTACAGGCACAGAGAATGGTAGATCTGCTATGAGGAATGTAAAAGCATTCAAGAACATAAATAATTATTTCTTTAATATCAGTTTTTACTGCTTTGTAGGAAACAGCACTCAGTTTCAAATACGAGATGGTATCTTTCCCAGTTTCCTGCTGAAGCAGCTTCTAATTTTACAGCTATAGTTTGTAGTTGGTTTCAAAGAGTATGCCTTGTGTTACCTTAGCAGAAGTGAATGAAATAAGGGTGAAATATCATTTTTGCTTTTAGTGTTTTGTGCTTCATGTGTTTAAATGTGTTTTGAAATTTGTAATGTGGGTGCTGGTTGGGAGATAGTCTTCACCCATATAAAAAATAATGAAGTTAAATTAATGTATTTCTTTATTTTAAACAATTAAGTTTATTGAGCAATAAGAAGTAGAGATTGAAAAATGCATTTGTTCTGTATCAACTGAAATGCTTTTATTGAAAGTCTTTGTTTTTGTATCAACTTACCTGCCTGTACATGGGCAGAAAGGCAATGATTAAGACCCACAACCAGTACACCCTTTGACAGTGATTGATGCAAGTAAATACAAATAGAACAGGGAAAGGTAGTCTACAATCAAGATTTAGTCTTAGATAACTATTTTCATGACCTCTTGCCTATTTTTTTTTCTTTCATTATTTCTTTAAGGTATCCTTAGATCATCTGTGGTACCCAACTTCAAGGAGGTTTGGCACTGGGCATGAATAATCACTGTCCAGGTCTGGTTTGGGAAACTCATTTCACCCCTTCCTAGTTTTAAGCATTTGACAAGCAAAAGCTAGTCTAAGAAAGCTCTCTAAATATCTCACTTAAATATGTCCCAGAGTATAACTTCTATTCTGTTCATAAAGCATCCAGACTTGATGCGCTGTTATAGTAAAGTGTTTTCATTTCTGCCAGAATTATTCCTAAACCTGTCTCTATAGGAGTGCTTGTGAGTGATAAAGCAGCAAGCCATCTTGTGAAATTAAAAGAATAACCAAATGAAACAAAAACCACACTTATATGATTTCCTCCTGTGTGTGGGCAGATACTGAATACTTTATTGTGACTCAACTTGGTTACAGATGGGCTCTTACTTTGGCTCCTCCTTATGTGCAGTTGACCTGAATTCTGATGGGTTGTCAGACCTGCTGGTTGGAGCACCTATGTTTTCTGAGATCAGAGATGAGGGTCAAGTCTCAGTCTATATCAACAGAGGAAATGTGAGTATGTACAGGAGGTGACTTGGTAAGGGATGAGGGAGTGGGTCCCTGGCAAGGTATTGCTTATGTCCTTCCTGCACTGCATGGTGAAACTCAATGTCTCAAATAAGTGGGGGCTCTGGATGTCTCTAGCAAAGCATAAGGTCACAGGAAGACTCATCTGGTATTGTAGTTTGCCAGATGCCAACACATATTCATCACAGCCCATGTTCATCACATTAAATTTTTCAAGGAGATCTGAGAAAGTCTCTGGTTGTATTTTGAAACTTAGTAGCATTTGTGGCTTTATGTGTATTTGATGCCAAAAACGAGTCAGCAGCTTTGACTGAGTTTCCATTGTGTTTTGGGTGGTCACTAAAACCTAAAACACAAACTAGAACACAAATGTCTGAGGATTGAGGAAGAGAAGAGAAAGCAGAGATTGAATTCATGTTACTTTTACATTATGCCCATACAGAGATTTTTAGGGGAAGGTGTTATCAGCTGGTACTGTTGGATTTCACATGATCTAACAGCAGTTTTGGAAGAGTCTGAACTTGGTTGCATTGGCTAACCAAGGCCATTCTTTTGTTTTATTTCTAGGAAAACAATAGTTATTTACATACTATTAAATATTTAATATTCAGGTCCTAAAGCTGCTATCTTAAAGGAAGAATTGTTATGCACTAAAATGAAATTGGCTTGTATTTAGTGAACTTTGAGTTTATTTATGCTAGACTTCAAATTCACCAGAAGTCATAATATTTAGGAGACTTGAGAAGTGTTTTTGCTGTAATTGTATTTTTTATTACTCCTCCTTTAATTGAGCTTTACTTTTTAAGTTTTATCCACAGGAAGTTCCACCTTTTATGTTGCAGTGTTGCTGTTGGGTCCGCAGCATAGGGTCCAGAATGCCAAACACATAGCCAACATTTCCTGTTCACAGTGAGAGTATACATGAATTAATTTTTATCTTCTATAAAACAGTCAAGAAGCTAGTATGAGTTTCTTATTCTCCTGCACCAGGAGTGTTAGAATTACTTGCACAAGCAATGGCTTGCAGGATTGTGGGCTTTATTTTGGGCAGTGGAGATTTTAAGCTTTGTTTTGATGCCTTTTCCTTGGTCCTAAAAATTAAGCGCCAGATGTGGTTAAGGGGTAAAGGGTTTTTACCTTGGATCTTTATGGTGCACCACTTTGCTGAGGCAGAATGCACCAAAATGGACACGCCTGATAGATCCTGCATACTATTTTATAGACTTTGCAAATTGGCATATCAAAGACGCCCCAATGAGAGGCTTGAATATCTCCCCATCCTGAAGAATTTCCCCTGGAGGGGCCTAATCCTAATTTACAGGGTATATTCCAAAAAGGACTTTGGTCTCAAGACAGCATAGGCTTTCTGGTCTCCAGCTACGAGGCCTCTGGGACGTTTGATCTTCTGGCCTAACAGAACACCAGGACTGTGCTAAGTTATCAGACTTAAGGAATTACAAGTATGCATGCTAAGAGCACTGAGGATACATAAAAAGTATATGAAAGATATATAAAAGGCAAAAAATCATCTTGTCATCAGTTTCATTCTACAAGCACCATTGCTTAAGAGATGGTTGCAAAGGATCAGAGAAAACTGTATTATAAAAAAGCATGTTTAGTGATGCTACATTTAAAATGCTTATATTTTGTCCTGTTCTGTGAGAACTGCAAAGAATTGAGTCACACATACAGGCTTCCTGTCTTCTTTCTGTTGTGTTTCAATTTCATTATGTGTTATTTTCTTAAAGTCAGCAACTCCTTGCAGCTAAGATTTTAGTGCATGTTCCATAGGGTAGCTTATTCTCATTCACAAAGAAAGCAAAACTAAAACAATCCTGAGGCGGATACAGACTTAGACTGTGTAACTTAATTTTTTTTTTCTTGTGGAAATGTTCCTTTCCCCTGAAAGGAAGACTGCAAGAAAACATGTATCTGATTGGAAGGTGGGTGGGCAAGAAATACCACTGCCATATAAAGCATCTCATGGCATAGTAATACAAACTACTTAATTTTCAACTTTCCTCAGTCTCTTTATTTCATTAAATATATTTCCTTATTCTTAATTTAAGAAGGTGTTTGGAGGACTTTGCTTTAATATTTCTGTTTTGTACTTTAAATGTTTTCAAATCCAATTATCAAATGTTCTTTGCTTACGGAAAAATACTTCTTAGCTCACTGGAGTTTAGCTAAATAAACTTGGTCTGGGGATTTTGGTCCTTGGATGTAATCTGCCAGTAGAGCAAACTCTGAGCTGTTATGTTTTAGGCATCTGTAAACTTTCATGATTCACCAGTCCCTGTGACTGCATTTAATTACATCTCTGAGTTACTGTTTAGTTAATTTAGTATTTTTGTTAAGTCATGCATTCCTTTGTCTTCCCCTCCCCCTTTAAAACTCAAATCCAGAAGGTTTAAAAAACAAGTAAGATAGCTTTCTAAAGCCCAGGTAATCTGACTGCCTCTGAGAGCAAGAGGCAGGCTGCAGCTCTGCTCCAGGTCATTCCCACAGCATATGGGCAGCTTCCATGGGGAAGGCTTGCCTCATCCAGGGCTTGCACCATTTCCCTGACCCTGTTACATTTCCTACTTGCTAGGGAGTGCTGGAAGAGCAGCTCAACCTGGATGGTGACAGTGCCTATAATGCACACTTTGGAGAGACCATGGCTGCCCTTGGCGATATTGATGACGATGGCTTCCCAGGTCAGTGCAATTTTCTCCATGGCCATTTCTCAGTAAGTATGAGCAATGGTGGTGACACTGTCAGTCTTGCGTAGCATGCTTTGCTTATCCAGACCTGACTAGCACCTGGGTTAAACCTAAGGCTAAATCTGCTCATGTAAATTTGCATGCTAAATAAAGTATTTTGTAGCTGTCTGTCCTTAATGTTGATTTAGTTTGTGTCTGTGCAGGTCATTAACATTGCTTTGCTTTCCTTGCTGTTGTATTTTCTTCTTCCCTGTATGGCTTATGAAAAGCTTTAGATAATCTTACCCTGAACAAAACAGAAACCTATGTCTGACTTCCTTCTTCTTGCCCATTTCCCTACGTTTCTGAGCCTTTCTGGTTTTGTTGACATAATCTCATTTCTTATAAAGAAGTGTAATTCAGAAGTAGCTTCTCACTCCTGATAGCACATGGTCTATTAACTTCTCTCTTTTGCTTTGTTGTCCCCCTGCTCCATTCTCAGGATGCTCAATATGAGACCCCTTGCTGTGAGAGCAGTAGGTGAGAACAAAATGTTGATGCTCCTTTTCTGCCCTGGTTTCTGGAAGTGCAGATTAAGGACCTCTAAACAAAGGCCAACTTAGTGTGTGCCTGGATTTATTTCTTCCAGGCCACTCAGGACACAGTATCCCATTAAGCCTAACCCAGCCTCATTGCAGGTTGCCCTCACAAATCATGAACAGGCTCTTCCTCTGCATCTGGACATGCACTTTTGTGTTTTTGCTAATATTTATAGTCAGTCATGGTAATGGTGAAACTGTAGGAGTTGGATCAGTCTGTGGGTACAAAACAATCATGAAAAGTTAAATTTTAGCAGATACCATAGTCATTAGATCCAAGTAGGAGTGGAGAATGGGAGGTGGGATAATGCTTTCTGTAGGAGTTTGCAGTTAAATTTGATTAATTGTAATTTGAAAATTCACTCTCCATCGTTTTTTAATTCTTGCCTATCCATTTAATATACCTAGCCTCTTTGTGTAGCCTTGGATTTTCAACCAACTTTAATGTATTGCTACAGTAAATATTTCACCAGTCTTGTATTTGTTCACAAAGCTGATGTTCTTGCGGGTTGAAGATTTTGTTATGAAAGGATTTTAAATTCACTTTTTTGAGTATGGTTGCTTGTTGATAAACACATTTTTGTAAAAGAACATGTTTCTAATTAGGAAAAACATCCCGTTCTGTGAAACATACGTATGTGTACAAATTCATATGGGTTTGTGTATTTTTAAAGTTTATCTTAACATGAGCTTGTAATTAAATCAAACAAATTCCTTCTACTCAGGTTCATATAAGCTGCTGATCATCTTTGTCATGGGAACTTGTTCTCCTATGGATGGCTACGTCCTAAAATTAGGGAAAAGTTGGATTAATGGAATGGATTGTGAAATCTGCACTGTTTTACAGATATTGCCATTGGAGCGCCTAAGGAGGATAACTACATAGGAGCAGTGTACATTTACCATGGGGATGCCAATGGTATTATACCTCAGTACTCTATGGTATGTGACACTATTGTTTATTATCCCTATCTGAAAGTCACTTTCCCAGGACCCACAGAAATAAACCATATTTTAGGGTCCCTTAATAGGTAATCTTATCATAACTCTACATCCTTTTCTCAGTCCTGGTTTGAAAATGGTTTCTCCCAAAGTTTGTCTATATCTATGCTGAAAGGTAAAATTATGTTAGTCAGGAGGTATTTTTTACTCTCTTTTGTTATAGCTGTCAGCTATATCTTCTTGAAGTAAGCAGAGTCTTAAAAGTTGAGTGTTAGTTTTTAGAGATAGTACAATGAAGAGGAGAAATGAAAAGCCTGGAAAGGTTGAGCATGCAAATTATGGAGAGGCTTGTAGGAAGTTGGGAGGTTGCGCTTTCTTGCGGTAGAAGCCTTACTTAGAAGAGTTACTACCTGTTCTTTTGTGCCTCTTTGCCCACCTTGTTGGCTTTCTTGCATTTTGACAATATGTCAGAAGTCCATTCTTAGGTGCCAACCCCCTTATTCACTTATTATGAAGCAAAACCTTGTTTGGGATATGCTACAGTATCTTGTGCAGAGATGACAATGCAATATAGCTACTGTAGCCAGGTAGTAGAGAAGATAAATTTGTGCTCATGCTGTGCAACATGTGTCTCATAGCATGAATGAATAACGGTGAAATGTCTAGCACATTTCATTGTTCCAAAAGCCTGACTCTTCCTTCCCTCTGTGTGTTTGAAGTTCTGGTTGTTTTGTTGCTGGGTGGGATCCTTCACAGTAAATCACTTTACACAGAATTAAAGAGTTCAGTGGTTATATTGGCAACTCTTTCAACAGAATATAGAAGTTTAGTCCTTCTTCCTTTACTGTGTATATGACATGCACTGCTTTTGGGGAAAAAAGGAAGTGAAGTGACTCTTTTGTGTGTTTTAGAAGTATTCATAATGTGTGGTATGTGGAGGATTCTGCCTGATTTTTGCCAAAAGCCACTGGTTGGGAGGTTCTTCTCTGAAAATCCCAGAGCTTTCCAGCTCTTGGTGAAAACAATCAGATTTTCTTTTTTTCCTTGGTTTGATTTTTAGGGGTGTTTTTGTTTGTTTGTTTGTTCTGTTTTGTCATTTATGGTGTTATAAATGGTATAACTTAATTCAAGATTTTCTTATTTGTAAAACGTTATAAATATAACTCGAGCCAGGATCACACTGGTATTGAGAAGCCCCATGTATGTGAGCTATGTATGTCACAAAAGCACAGCTGCCAGGAGCCTGGCAGCTCAAGATAAAGGTTCATTTGCACATGTTTAGAAACAGATTGTTTAGAAACAGGTTTTGGTGGAAGTCATGTTTCCGCCCTCATCATGGACTCTGATCACTCCGTACTTCTCACCTGATGTATATCATGCAATGAACTTCCTCATCTTGAATCTCAATGAAAAAGTCCCGTAAATCAGATTGAGCCATCATCGCTCCCTGGATAACCTTTGAGCCAACCAGCGACAGAGAAAGAACACTGCACTGGACAAAGAAAGATGAAATAATCCAAAATTCCAGCGGAAAACAGTATAAAGTAGACCTGGAAAAATTGGACTTTGTGAACTGTGGGAGATTCATGCTATGAAGGCCGAATCCCTGTTCACCCAGTTCTGACCCTGGGCTCAGAACTGTTTTCTTTGATTGTGGCTGTCTTGGACGTTTATACGGCTGTTAATCAATAAATTCCTCTTTATTGATTGAAATTTGGCTTTTCATTTGTAACAATTTGGTGACCCCAACGTGATCTGGATTTTGGGGTTCAGGCCTCCCCTTTTCGTTCGGAAGGCGTCTCCACCAAATTTGAGCGGCCCAAGAAAAGGGGGCTTTGAAAGACCAATCGAGGAAAACAAACAAAATTGAGAAGCCACAATCAAAAGGGGGGATAGAAAGATAGCGAAAAGCTCTTGCAGAACTCAAGAAGACCCAGAGGGAAGGTCTTCGGAGCTGCGGCACAGATTTTGCACTCGTAAAAATCAACGTGCATGAAGAGCCCACATGAGAAAAGGAGCCGTAAGTATCATGTGGTTGACTGGGGTGACCTGGTGCGTGAGTGAGACATGATATTATCACGGTGCGAGTGCGGACCCTGCGGTCGCAGTTCCATATCCCTGCAAGGGGACTGGTCCGCCAAAGGGGAAGCGACTGCAAACCCACTGTACACAGAACTCGGGGAGTTCAGGTTTTGGTCACAGGTAGGAGGAAAGAGATGTCCGTAGGAATTTGGGGACTGTTAAGCCTCCTAGTTTCGGATCAGGGAGATCCAGGTAAAAGTAAGAACTAGATAGAGCTATTTATCCACCAAAACTCCTAGGAGCGTTTCACTGTAGGACTAGTAGGCTGACAAATTAAATTTAGCATGAGAAATCAGGTACCTATAACATCTAAAGAATAAGAGTTAACTCGAGAAAAACAGTCTGAAATAAAAGCTTAGGGAAAATGGGGCAGATAAAGAGTAAAATCCAAGGAAAGACCACAGAGAAATCTGCAAAGAAACTGAGTAAGAAAATACCTGAAATCCCTCTGGAAAGTCCATTGGGATGGATGCTGGAATACTGGGAAGAGTGCCTTACCAGGAGAACAAAATCAAAAGAGAAAATGATGTACTACTGCGTACAGGTTTGGGGAGGAAAAGAAATCAGGAGCCATTTAACCTGGCCCCTGTTTGGCACATTTGAGAGATAGACTTGTAGACCTTTGGTTTGTTATGTAGCTAATAAACTGCCTTGGGAGAAGGAAGAATATGAGTATGCAAAAATGTGGAAGAGGGCAGATGTCAGTCTTTTTCTGATCAAAACTAAGGGTACGGAGTTAGCAAGCCGGGGCAGTAGCTTGTGGGATCCCCTCAACTATATTCCCCCTCCATACTTGCTAATCGAGCCCCAGCCACCACTGGTGCAGGCTTTCCCATCAACACCCCTGGCACCCCCTCTTCAACCTTTGGGGAGTGCAGAAGCCGCCCCACTCAGGGGAGCGGCAACCTTACCAGAACAGCAGATCCCGCAGGTGAGATATCTGCTCCACAGATGGGTGCTCTGCAGCCACAAGAGGGTCTGCAAGCATTAGGGCTTGCTTCCACGCGCCAGCCACTTTAGGCAGAAGCACCACCCCTGCTGCCAGCAGATGCTCTGCCTTCAGAGTGCTCGTTGCTGGAAAACATGCCTCCTCCTCCTTGCCTGTGTCCATCCACCAGCAAACCTTTGCAGAAGCCTGCACCTGCCCCAACAGGCTGGAGAACACAGAGACAGCTAAGGAGAATAAGTGAGGGTGAGAATGAAATAGAGGATAAAAAACATAATCTCCCCCTGAGAGAGGTGCCTACTGGCCCCGGAATGATTGGATTTGTGCACGTACTGATTAGTTCGGTAGACGTGAGAATATTCAAAAAGGAGATGGGGAGGTTAATAGATGACCTAATAGGAGCTGCTGACAGACTAGATGAGTTCCTGGGAACTAGCATCTACTCCTATGATGATATCATGGCAATTCTAAGGTCCTTGTTTAATAATGAAAAAAGAGAAATGATAAGACAAGCGAGGATTTGAGATTGGGAGAGAAGGAACCCGCAAAGCTCACCAGGAGACCAGAAATGGCCTAGCCAGAGACCTGAGTGGAATGCTTAAACTGGGGAGGGTAGGAGACGCATGATAAATCTAAGGAATATGGTTATCCAAGGTATCTGGGAAGCGGTTACTAGAGGGCAGAATATTAGCAAAGTGTTTGTTGAATGTCAAGAGAAAAAGATGAAACCCCCTCAGACTGGCTAGAGAGATTAAGTAACAGCTTGCAAATATACTCAGGGACTGATCCCAATTCCCCAATCAGGGAGGTGCTTGTGAAAACACAATTTGTGGCAAAATCTTGGGAAGACATAAGGAGAAAGCTGGAGAAAGTAGAAAATTGGCAAGAGAAGGGATTGCAGGACCTTTTAAAGGAAGCACAAAAGATATTCACGTGCCGAAGAGGAAGAGCACCAGAAAATACAAGCTAAGATATTAGTAGCAGCTGTCCAGGAAGCACATAAACAAGACAGTGAAAAAGATTCTGGGAAAGCAGAAAAAGCACAGCCCAAGAAGCAGGCATCCTCCCCAAGGGAAAATCCCAGTAATTCAAGGGGAATTCCCAAATGTTTTTACTGTAAAAAGAAGGGGCACTTGAAAAGAAACTGCCTAAAAAGGTGAAAAGATGAGAAAATGTTCCAGGAGGATTAGGGATGTTGCGGGCTTTTTTCTTTGGGGACCAGAACATCTAGAGAGCCCTTGATAACCCTGAAAATTGGTCCCCTTAAACAATATCTTACCTTCCTTGTAGACTCTGGTGCCGAATGCAGTACTCTTCAGAAATTACCACTGGGACATGTAAAAAGTAAAGAAACTATGATGGTAATTGGCGCAAAAGGGGAGCCGTTTAAAGTCCCCATAATTAAAGATGTAGACATAGAATCAAAAAACAAAATTTGTCTGGGGAACATGCTGTTAGTTGAGGAGGCAGATTATAATCTTTTGGGTCAGGATTTGATAATAGCACTTGGAATAAACCTAATAGTAAAGAACTCACTGTTAATAGTGAGTCTGTATAAATTAACTGTAGAAGATGAAAGAGAAATAAACCCAGAGGGTTGGCATTCTCAAGAAGTGGGGAAATTAGAAATGGAGCCTATCACCATTGAAATAGAAAGACCAGAAGATCCCATAAGAATAAAACAGTATCCCGTACCTTTGGAGGGGAGGAGGGGATTAAACCCAGTGATAGAAGATCTAATAAGCAAAGGGACACTGAACCATGCATGTCCTGGCACAATACACCCATACTGGCTGTGCAGAAGGCAGAAGGAAGTTAAGGTCTAGTACAGGATCTAAGGGCAGTAAATGAAAGAACAAAAACCCGTTTTCCTGTAGTTGCAAATCCTTACACCCTCCTAAACTGGGTGTCTCCCAAAGATGTCTGGTACAGCATCATAGACCTGAAGGATGCTTTCTGGGCTTGTCCTCTGGCAGAGGGAAGCTGGGACTATTTTGCCTTTCAGTGGGAGACCTTGACACCAATAGAAAACAGCAGTTAAGATGGTCATCCCTACCTCAGGGTTTCGTAGACTCGCCAAATCTACTTGGCCGGGCCCTGGAACAATTGTTAAGTCAATTTACTCCGCGAGAAGGGACAAAGATTCTGCAGTATGTTGATGACCTGTTGATAGCTGGACCTAAGGAGGAGGACGTGAGAGCAGGCACCATAGACTTACTAAATTTCTTAGGAGAAAAAGGATTAAAAGTGTCAAAGTCAAAGCTGCAATTCACAGAGCCAGAGGTAAAATATTTAGGACATTGGCTAACTCAGGGTAAGAAGAAATTAGACCTGGAAAGAATGGCGGGCATTATTGAATTACCTCCCCCAAGAACCAAAAAGGAATTGTTAGGACTTTTAGGTTATTGCAGACAATGGATAGAAGGATACAGTGAGAAGGTGAAATTCTTGTATGAAAAATTGACCACAAATAGGCTGAAGTGGAGTGGTCAAGATGAAAAAGAATTTGAGAAGCTAAAAGAAACACTGATAGCTGCCCCAGTACTGACTCTTCCCCAACATCAATAGACCCTTTCAATTGTTTGTGGACGTGAGGCAGCCACACAACCCATGGGGTGCTGACACAAGATTGGGCAGGAGCCAGAAAACCCGTAGGGTATGTATCCAAGCTATTAGACCCTGTGAGTAGAGGATGGCCCATTTGTCTCCAAGCTATAGTGACAGTAGCACTATTAGTAGAGGAAGCAAGAAAAGTTACCTTTGGGGCATCATTAACAGTGTTCACTCCACACAATGTAAGGAGTGTCTTGCAACAAAAAGCAGAGAAATGGCTCACAGATTCCAGGTTTCTGAAGTATGAAGCCATACTGATGCACTCACCAGGTTTAGAACTGAAGGTAACCTCAGCCCAGAATCCAGCTCAATTTTTGCATGGAGAAGCTCTGGGAGCGCCAGTTCATAATTGTACAGAAATAATAGAACTGCAGACCAAAATTAGGCAAGATTTAGAAGAGGAGGAATTAGAGGAAGGGGAGAGATGGTTTGTAGATGGGTCAGCCAAGGTTGTAGAAGGGAAAAGGAAGTCAGACTATGTAGTTGTAAATGGGAAAAATTGAGAAGTAATAGAGTCAGGTCCCTTGAGTGCTAGTTGGTCAGCGCAGGCCTGTGAATTGTATGCTGTGCTTCAAGCACTCGAGACTAAATGGAAAACAAGGGACAATATACACTGATTCTAAGTATGCATTTGGGGTGTTGCACACATTTGGGAAAATCTGGGAAGAGAGGGGCTTAATGAACACTAGAGGGGAAAGGATTAGTCCATGAAGGACTTATAAAACAGATCCTTGAAGCTATCAGAGGGCCGAAAGCGATTGCAGTGGTGCATAAAGGGACATCAAGTAGGGTTGCAGTGTGCAACCAGGGGGAACAATTTGGCAGACAAAGAAGCAAAAAGGGCAGCACTCTTAACGATGGCGACTCCGGACATCGAAGAGGGGGGTATTCAAAATAGTTCCCCGAGTCCTTCCCCCAAAGAAATAGAGTGGTTCGAGAAAATAGGAGGAAAGTTAGAAGAAGGGAGATGGAAACTGCCTGATGGGAGAGAGTTAATTTCAAAAGAATACACCAGAATTATTTTTAAAAGGCTACATCAGCAAACACACTGGGGAGCGCAAGTGCTAGCAGAGAAATTCTTGAAATTTTTCGGGTGCAGAGGAATCTATGAGCAAAACAAGAAATACAAGGATGCATGGTCTGTCAAAAAGTGAACTAAGCCAGGGCTTGACAAAAGGTTTGGGGTGGATGACCCCTAGCTTATCGCCCATTTGGGAGGATTCAGGTAGATTTTACTGAATTACCAAAGGTGGGGAGATACAAACATCTAATAGTAATTGTAGATCAACTCACATACTGGGTAGAAGCTTTTCCTAGTGCTCAAGCAATGGCACAAAAAGTATCAAAAGTAATATTGGAGGAAATCATATCTCGGTATGGGATCGTAGACTATATTGATTCAGATCAAGGCACACATTTCACATCCAAGGTGATAAAGCAACTGGCTGAAGTCTTAGGAATCAGATAGGAATATCACACTCCCTGGCATCCACAGAGCTCTAGACGAGTGGAAAGATTGAATCAAACTTTAAATGCACAACTGTCTAAGTTAATGATAGAGACCAAAATGTCCTGAGTAAAGTGTCTTCCTCTAGCTCTTTTGAACATTAGAACACAGCCACACTCCGAAACAGGATTGTCCCCATCTGAAATGTTGTATGGCATGCCATACGAACACGGAATGCCTGTGGGGTATCCGAGGGTGGAGGATAATCAGATACGACCTTATCTAATAGCTATTAATAAGAACCTACAGGAACTCCGAAAGCATGGAATTATCTCACAAAGGACTCCTCTGGGCTTTGCAATCCATCAGATCCAGCCAAGAGATGAAGTACTAATTAAATCCTGGAAAGAGGTCCCTTTGTCACCTCATTGGGAAGGTCCCTTTCTCGTCCTTCTAACCACAGACACTGCAATATGAACTGCTGAAAAGGGGTGGACACACGTGTCCCAGGTAAAGAGAGTTGAGTGAGGAGAAGACTATGAGTGGAAAGTCACCTCTCTGCTGGGAGACCTGAGACTAAAGCTTCGTCGCTGTGCTAAATGACCCAAGGGAATACGATAAGTTGTTTTAAATTTGGATGTCCTTGTTATCCATGTGTGTATTTTGAATGTAGGTATTGCAGTGAAATCTGGGTAGCACATTGTAGACGAGGTTTTTGACCAAAAGGCTTGTGTATTAAGTGCTTAGAAGAGGAACAGTCCTTGACTAGCCAGATCTTGGGGCTCGCAACAGACCTAGGAATAATAGAATTAGATTCTCCAGAGTGGTTCTTGTACCAAAAAGAGATGAGGGGAAAGCTTAATTCAAAAGCCCAAGTCATAGCCATTGAGTGTCGGAGGACAAATAAAGTCCCTTGCAATGCTGACCCAGTCAAACTCTCAAGGTGGAGTGCCTTTAAGAGACGATTCACTTCCCGATCACACTACAGAACCCCGGAAGAATACCCCTGCTGCCAAGAAGGTGGTTTACCCCGCTGCGGGCTGCAACCCAGTGGATGGAGGCAAAGGCAGAGGAGAACACCTATGGGGAATCCTAGTGATCCTGACCCTAGCTATGTGTCAGACAACCAACCTAATGTCAGCGGAACCACAAGGCATCAGCCCACCTGCTCTGGTGAGTAAAATGCGAAAAATGCTTTAAAGCAGCTCAGGAGGGACAAACCCTGACTGAAAGTATGGAACACAGAACCCCACATGAGTGCGAGAGAGACCAAGGGTATAAGCGCTGCACCTTTAATGACACTCAGTTTGAAATCTGTGAGCTAAGGGGAGAAACCATATGTTAGAGCCAAAAAGTGATCCCCAAAGGAGGGCAGTCGGGTCTGTTGCCTCAGAAAAACAAAACCCACAATATACAAAAAAGGAGTTTGGAAAAGATGCCTGCTATCCCAGTCTGTGATCAGTGCAATCTAACCATATGGATCAGAGGTAGAAAGGAGTCCACATTCGTGGCATATTCCAGAGTCAATCAGCTGTGCTATGATCATACTCAGTTAGGCATGTGTATGTTTAATGGAAAAACTTATTGGGTGGGGAAAAATACCAAATATGATAAAATTTCTTGCATCAGTGAGCCAATTATATTAGACATTTTAGGGATAAATGATAAAGGAGGCTGCTTGAAATTTGACAAAACTTTTTGCTTCTCCAGAAACGGAGAGGGATTGGATCCTGAAAGTAAATTAGAACAAGTTGCCCAAGAGGTGAGAAAATTTGAGTCAGAAACAAAAAGGAGAAAAGCAGAGCAAGAAAGTTTAAAAACCTTAAGTGGGCACTATGATCAATTGGAAAAGCAGCAAAAAGTTTGGGAACTGCCTCTCTCTAATACAAACTTGTTTATAGAATTGATGCAAGAAATGGCCACAGAATTGGGATTGATTAACTGTTGGATTTGTGGGGGATTAAAATCCGCAGAGAAATGGCCTTGGAAGGGTGAAAGCTTGGTTCCAGAGCAGCTCTTAAAATGGGAAAGTGGCCAAATTTCCAAAACACTATCTCAACCCAAAGGATGGATCTTAGACCAACGTGTCATAGGGTCTCTTTGTATCAGCAGAAAGGGAAATGAATTCACTGAAATGGTGGGCTACACACCCTGTGTGTCTACCCTGTCAGTCAATTCTAATAACAAAACTAAAATTTGGCAACTGAGTCCACCTACAGGGTATTGGAGCCTAGAAGAAAAAGCCAAGTGCAAATGGGCACCACAAATTGGACTATGTTGGCATAAAAGCTCTGGAGCCAACCCTTTTCAATCCTTGGAAAATATAAAAAGGTACTGGGATGAGCTGGGATCAACACACATCAGGTGGAAAGCCCCTGATGGAATTTACTGGATCTGTGGAAAGAGCAAACAGGGAATTGCCCAGAAAATGGAGCGGTTCATGCACATTAGGGATGATCCAGCCCTCCTTCTTCACACTGCCTAGGTCAGAGAGTAACTTACTAGGTAGGGGCACCTTTGTATGAAACATTAAATAGAGAGAAAAGATAATTAAAAGGAGGACTTCCAAATGTGGGTGGGAGCTAGAAATAGAACAATGAGGATTGGCCTGCTGAAAGAATAATAGAATACTACGGTCCTGCAACCTGGGCAAAAGATGGGAGTTGGGATTATAGGACCCCAATTTACCTCCTGAATCGACTGATTAGACTGCAGGCAGTAGTAGAAATTGTGTTTAATCATACATCAGATGGCCTGGAGCTGCTAGCTAAACAACACTCTCAGATGAGGGCTTTTGTGTACCAGAACCAGATAGCCCCAGATTATCTACTAGCAGAAGAAAGGGGAGTCTGTGGAAAGTTTAATGAATCAGAATGCTGTATCAAGATAAATGATTATGGAGAAACCATCAGAGGATTAGCAGCAGAAATAAAAAAGGTAGCCCATGTCCCAGTACAGGCCTGGAACTCCATCCTCCAGGCCTCATGGTGGGACCAACTATTTGGAGGTGCATGGTGGAAGAAACTGGGTTTCTTTATATTATGCTCAGTAGGAGGAGTCATGTTTTTACCATGCATAATCCCATGTCTAATTTGTCTAATTCATTCAGTTGTCCAAGATATGCAGATCGCAGCCCTGCCTACTGACCCAGAATTAGCAGCTGAGAATGTAAGCCAGAACTCTAGAATACCAAAACTAATGAAACTAGAAGAGAAGGAGAAAAGGGAAGCAGCAAAACTTTTGGCCGAATTTGAGGCTAAAGTAATAAAAGAGAGAGAGGAACAAGAGAAACTGCATAGCACTAGGTGATGAGTGGAATGAATATTAATTTAAGTAGAATAGGTTTTTTTCTGCATTAGACTAGAGAGTAGAAATGATTAAAAAACTCAAATGTTAATAAATAAAAAGAGGAGGGAATTGTTATAAATGGTATAACTTAATTCAAGATTTTCTTATTTGTGAAATGTTATAAATATAACTCGAGCCAGGATCACACTGGTATTGAGAAGTCCCATGTATGTGAGCTATGTATGTCACAAAAGCACAGCTGCCAGGAGCCTGGCAGCTCAAGATAAAGGTTCATTTGCACATGTTTAGAAACAGATTGTTTAGAAACAGGTTTTGGTGGAAGTCATGTTTCCGCCCTCATCATGGACTCTGATCACTCCGTACTTCTCACCTGATGTATATCATGCAATGAACTTCCTCATCTTGAATCTCAATGAAAAAGTCCCGTAAATCAGATTGAGCCATCATCACTCCCTGGATAACCTTTGAGCCAACCAGCGACAGAGAAAGAGAACTTCATGAGTATTCAGGAACACTGCACTGGACAAAGAAAGATGAAATAATCCAAAATTCCAGCGGAAAACAGTATAAAGTAGACCTGGAAAAATTGGACTTTGTGAACTGTGGGAGATTCATGCTATGAAGGCCGAATCCCTGTTCACCCAGTTCTGACCCTGGGCTCAGAACTGTTTTCTTTGATTGTGGCTGTCTTGGACGTTTATACGGCTGTTAATCAATAAATTCCTCTTTATTGATTGAAATTTGGCTTTTCATTTATAAAAATGGGGAAATTTTACATTTTTTAAGGAGGACAAATACAGCGCATGTCTCTCCACTTGGTCAGTGGGAAAACACCCAGCTCAAGAGTGGGGCAGGGTATGTGGTCATTGACTCTTGATAATGCATTGACTCTTGATAATGCATTGTTCCATGTCTTGAGGCAGCCAAGGGGGCACCACTTACAATCGTTGTCTCTGTGCCATTTCCCAGTGATTGGTGCAGAGCACTAGACACACTGGTTCAAGTCCTGTGTGCAACCAAAACTGTGTATCATCTTCAGCACTTTACCTGTCTACCCTGAATTTGAACCTGAAGGTAGAAGACATTTTGTACCTTATTGCTATATTCCTGATCCATCTTAATGCTGTGGAATTCCTTTTGAAATAAGCTGTGAGAGTTGGAGGGGGGTGGGTCCAGCAAGGTATATATTTTCACCATTTTCATTTTGTTATCTCTTCCTCCTCCCTCCTGCTTTTATCATTTAAACTGCTGGTAAGTGTTCTCTGATGTCCCTTCAGCAGCTTCAGTGGCAACTATTAGCAGAAGCAGCTGACTTGGCTTTGTGTCCTGCTATTTTCATTTGTGGTACTTAAAAGCAGCATTATTCTTCTGTCTTGTAGGCTGAAAGAACCCACAGATGTCTTTTAGGTGTTTGCAAGTGGGATTTACCACTCTAACTGGGACCCCCAAAAATGAAATGAGAGTGTAATGTGGGGGTGAAGTTACTTTCAGTTGTCTTCAGCTTACCTGCCCACAAGTAGAAAAAGAGATCTGTACCCAGAGCTGTTCTCCCTTTAAACTAACTCTCAGGATATCTTTCTTACCTTCAACCAGTCTTTTTTTTTCCATAAATTTCCTGCCTGATCTTTTGTCCAATATTACATTCTTTTATGGGAGGTCCAGGAAAAGTTGGTTACATGTCACAAACAGTAAAGCACCTCCAACAGACTTAAAATTACTTCATGGTTTCCTCTGTCTGTAACTTCTGCAGTCAGAAATTGATTTGAGTTCATCTCTTGTATTGGTGGCCCAGAATAATTGAAAGCTGGGAGGCTTTTGATTGCCTTCTTAGAAAAAGATTTTGATATGTTAATTTGCATCAGACAAAGACATTTGCAATGCAAAACATTTAGAGAAAGTTTTGTGTTAGTAATTAAGAAAGGAAAGAAACTATGTTAGAAGTTAATTAATCTTTGTGTTGGGGAGGCAGAAATGAAATACAACTTCCAAACTGACAGAAAGTACTCTGTAATAGATGATGGAAACCAGAATTTCCAAGTGAGATGAGAATTAATCATTTTGACTTTGAGTATGCTGACAAACTTGGTGAAAAGAAATGGTTGTTGTTGATTTTCTATTTTAACTAATCATTTTTATTGTCAAGATGCTTCTTAAAACTTTTATTCACAGAAATTAAGGTAATAAAAAAAAGTATCTCTTGGGTGCGGTTATGTTTTTTCCTCATGCAGAAATCTGTTTGATGTGTTCCTTATTTTGCTTGGGTCGGCACAAGTATTGTAATGCTGCTGTGGGTTTTTAGTCCGAGTCAAAACTGGTCTCCTACTAGCCAGGAGCAAAAGGGCAGTTGACAGTCTACCTGTTAGGGCTGTGTGGGTAAAGGGAAGGACAGCAGGTGCATAGCACTTCCAGCCCACAGAAGAGAGACCCAGTGGCCATGAAAATCCTGCTTTAATGTTTTGGGATTTTTTGTTTTGGTAAGGGTTTTTTTAGAGGATCTTTTGTGTTAATGACTAATTTCACTTGTGTGTTTTTTACTACAGAAGCTGTCTGGGCAAACAATAAATCCAAAGCTGCGTATGTTTGGCCAGTCCATATCAGGGGGAGTTGATATGGATAGCAATGGTTATCCAGGTATGTTGGCTACTCTGGCAGTGAGAGCATCAGGAAAATACAGCATCAGACTGAGAAAACAGCAGAGCTGGTTGTTTTCAGGCTGCTAGTTCCTGCAATTGCAGGTGGTCAGTGAAACTGAGCTGCTTTTTCCGTTTCCCTTCTACCACTCAAAACTCCTGATAAAATTTTTAGGTGATTGACTTATTCAAATAATTGGGCAGTCACAATGATTGAGGGTTCAGTATCTGGCCAAGGTTTTAGGTTTCTGAGAAGCTGCTCTGTCAGGATGGCAATCTTAAAATAATCCAAAAAGTAGACAATAATATAATAATAGTAATAAAAATCAAACAATGAAGCAGAAGTGAACATCATAGGACTAATCCTTCAGTTACAAGATTTATAACATAATAATATTTGAAGGGAGAAACTGGCTAAGTCAGAAAATGCTTTTTAAAGATTCATATTCTGTGATTTAGCAACAGATTTGAGAGAACTGAATTTTATGCCTCCTTTGTAACTGCCTCAATGTTACAAACATTTCAGATATGACTGTTGGAGCCTTCCTGTCAGACAATGTGGTACTTCTGAGGTGAGATATCTTTTTCATTCACTGTTATCTTCCTCTGTTTCCTGTTTATATTTTCTGTGGTCTAAGTCCAGTTTCTTCCCTAATCTATTGCGGCTAGAATAAGCAAGACGGATTACTTTTTAAGCAAAACTGTAGACATGAATGGTATCAGAGAATGCAGTCTAATTTGACTAGGAATAGTGGGGGATGGTAACACCAGGATAATGCCTGATCTATGAAGAAAAAGGGTTAGAACTGAAAGGAGTTGTGTTGATCTCAGTGCCTCTTCAAAAAGGTTGCTCATGACTTGTGACAAGGCTTTTTTCTTATTCTGACGTTTACCTAAAGTAAATAAATTATGATTAAAGGGAATGCAGCTGAGCAAAAAATGAGCTGTGTAGAATGTCCGGATATAGTTTTGTAGATCTATATATATACACACGCACAAACACACATATGCATATACATATACATATACATATACAGTATACACAGTTTTGCACATATATAATTTTATAGTGGGATGTGGAGTGAAATAAAAGTCTTTGGGGAAATGAAATACAGATATGTTTTCAGTGCACACAGGAGCTGGACTACTGTTTCCAGTTTGTGAGTTAAGTATAATTGTATGTTCCATCTGATAAATGTGGGACAGCTTTGTAGCAGATTGTTTTTTAGGTGGGCAACCCAGCTAGGGTTCAGTGGGCCTGGGCCTCTTTTGGCCTAGGCCCAAGGACAGGCCTGAGTGAAGGCCTGCACCTGTGGTGCAGTTAGAAATTGTGTTAAGGTATGCAGGCAAGATAGTAAGTTAATTAGGAAGTAATTGGTATTGCTGTTGGTCTGGACACTTTAGCCACCTTAAGTGTAAGAAGTAAATAATGTTTAGTTACATTCCTGAGTGCCGAATGCCAATGAGGGAATGCTTTGTATGGTAAACAATATTGTACTGTATAAAACCAGCCATTTTACATAGAATAAAGCAGAACGTACGATAACCATATTGGTGTAACTATGTTACTCAGCGCCTCCTCAAGGGTTTTGGGGTACTCCCCCCTTCACAGCTTGGTTCACCAAATTATCCAGGTGGAGAGTTATAGTGCAAGTTACCTGGGTAAAGGAATGGAAAGTTGGATTTTTGTCAGTAGCTCCTATGTTACTCTTGTTAATATTAAATAAAAAAAATCCTTTCAATACTTAGGTATCTTTGGGAACTCCTGCATCTTCATGGAAAATACAGGCATGGGGTGACCCTGGTAAGACAAATGCTGGAGCTGCAGAAGAGATGTGCCAGCCTTCTTCCTGTTTAAGGCAGGAGAAGCTCGGCTCTGTTTCCATTTGAATCAGTTACACTGAAGAAAAAGAAAATGGAGAGGGAGGGAAGAAATTCTCTTGATGATCAATATGGCAGGTGGTCAAGGCTTTTGAAGAGTTTTCTGTTTCTTCATCATATATACAGAGAACGCTAATAACTGTTTCTGTGAAAAGGTATGCCATGCCCCAGATAGGAATTCACAGTCTCACGTCTCTGAAGCTGCTTGAAAGAAAACTGGATTTTTCACCTACATTGATGTTACTTGAAGAGAGGGGAAGACAAACTGAAAGGCTTACTGTGATTAAAACCACATACAGCATCACATCACAACAGCATGATGACCTCTGTTTACGTGTTCAGTTATGCTTGTGCATTTCAGAGGAAATTAGTGCATTACTGACAAGCTTTATGAGCAGCTTGATTAGTTATTGTTACTGCCAGTTACAGGGTGTCCCTCTTGCTGTTAGGATAAAGAGTTCCCTCACACATCCCCTCACCCTTCTCCTTTTGTGAAGTCCTTTAACCAAAACCAACAAATGCTTTGCTAAGTGATATTTAAAGCCTTTGGTGAAAGCCTTTGAGGCAGATGCATTCTGTTGATCGTGTGTGTATAGCTCTTTGACAGATGCATTGAATTGTTTTTCCCCACTTAATAACCAAGTGACCTAACATCAAGGAAAAATCATGCAGTGCATGATAGCTGGAGAAACACTTTTTTGAAGGAGAAATATATTTCTAGATCAGTTACAGCATTTACTCTTTTATGGCTCCCTAAGCATTCAGAAGGAGTGGGGTTTTTTTGAAGGTGTGAAATGATCTTAGGACACTGACCTTTTTTCCTCCCTAACCCCTACCATATATGTTTCTAAGGCTAGCATTTATTTTTAACCTCCATATCAAAATGTGAACTTGCACTGTTATTTCAGGCTGTGGTAAAAGAGTCTGAGCAGCCGTATCAGAGATTGATGTGAATCTTGTTCCAGTTCATATAAATTAGGTGTAACCACAATCCCTGCTCTCTTCTCCCCCTCCTCTACCTCTAAATTTAAGTGGTTTGTGGAATGAAAGTCCTGAAGTGGTTTACAAGCTCTGGCTTGCATGGCTGCTGGGACTACCTTAGAACTGAATCTGCTGGTTGCTGCACATTTTTCTTATTTCTGTAGTTGATTTTGGAAGACCATGTTCATCTTTAACATGTACAGAACTGAAAACAGGAAGAATAACACCCATAATTTTTGGGTTGAAATGCTGCACTGGAGATTGCTCAGGAGTGCTTGAGTTTCTGGGTTGCTTTTCCCAATCAAGCTGCTGGGAGTTCTGTGTTGTATGAAAAAGGAAACTGTTAAGGAATACATTCAGTGCAGGTAGCTTGGTGTGTGAACTGCAGATTGAGCTCTGGGTGATGGGAGCCCAAAGCAAGAGGACACTCAGGGACACTGAGACACAGCAGGAGCAGAGGGCTTAAGAGGCAGAGCAGAGACTTTTGTGTGCTTGGACTGTGAGGGTATAAAAGTCCACAGGGTCCTTTGTTTGGGGTCCCCCTTGGAGGCACCAAGATTTCTGTGTTACTGCAGTATGAATAAAAGGCTTTATGAAACTATGGGAAACCTGGTCTGACTATGTGAGTGAGGTATATGTAGGGAGTCAAGGAGGGCATCTGTCAGCTCACTGGAACAATACACTGCAAACAAACTTTGGCCTCAGGAGTTAAAATCTCTGGTGGTGGGAGTGTGACTGCCTGAGTGCCTTCTGGGTGATCAGACAGGGAATTTTTCTTAGCAAGACACCTGTCCATTAAGGCACTCAACTTGCCCTGTGATTCTGGCTGAGGTCTTCCTTAGCCAGGACTACTGGTGCTGGAGCTGCATGAGTAGAAAGCTTTTCTTCACAATGCACTGGATAATTCCTGGAACACAGTTCAGCAGTATTCAATCCTTGTCACTTGCCAAGAGGGAATTAGCCAAACATTTCCTCCTTCAGAAAACATGGATGTGGTTTCTGTTGTCCCTCTTATACTGTCAGAAAAATTATATACAAATCCATCTCCCGTGGAGGACCTTGGTGTTCCCTCCTTGACTTTGAGGTCACTCAAATCTGACTGTAGACCACTCTGTGGAGACCCAGAGTCTCTCCCTACCTGTTCCTGTTCATCCAAGATGGTTAGCAGCCAGTCTCATTTGCATGAACTTGTTCTTGTTTGCTGTTCTGGTAATTTTTTTATCCTCTTCATAATGTCAGGAAGGCATTATGCAACCTTTGCTGGAAATAATTATTGTTATTGCATATTATCAGTTTCCCCAGCTGCCTGCCTGCAGTGTGTATCTGAGCATTGAACTTCAAGCTGACATTACCACTTTCATTTAATTGCTAGTAGCCCTTCCCAGCTAAGTAAAAAGCTAGTTTATTTAACAATTCAAATGTACTCTCATATTTTTCTTGTCTGCTTGAAATTGTGCAGTTTACCAAATTTGCTTTCTTTTCCTTTCACGGAGAATTTCCCTCTGAATGGTCACTCAATTCTACTTCTCTGTTGATCTCCAGATCCAGGCCTGTCATTACCATGAATATCGTCATTTTCCTGCCCATGTCTATCAATATCACGGCTCCTCAGTGCCATGATGGTTTGCAGCCGGTGAACTGCCTCAATGTCACAGCATGCTTTCGTTTCAGTGGCAAGCATGTTCCTGGAGAAATAGGTAAGGTGCCTGCGCCAGCCCTAGACAGGAGCACAGTAACAGGTTTACCTGGAGTCAAGGTCTCTGTACTTAGTAAAGAGCTTTTGTGTGAAATAAGTAGTTTCAAGATGAACATGGGCCATACAATCCCAGAAAGCTGGAGACTTGAGAACTTTCTTGGGCATGTTTTTACCTTCTGAAGATGAGGCTGACATAATACTGAGGCAGGTTCTTCCTGAGTGAAATGAGGGAAACGTCCCCTTGTGCTTACTGCAAGGATAGAGAATACAGCTTGCTGAGTTCATATTCCCTGTCTACCTCTTGATAATACATATCTGTATCGATATCCTCTATCAAGGTTATTAGAAAACAGGTATGATTTGCTCTGGATTAATAGTGTTTGAAAGTCTGCAAGGAGCTCTTGAAACTGACATAAGAAAATCCTTTTCTGTGCATCAGTTTACCTGATTGTAAAATAATTATAAATAGCCCAGTATTTTACTGATTGCAAGAATATCTTCCAAATTGGTTAGTCTCTGTAAAACACTTAGAGTTTCTCAGGTGAATGGAACTGTGTAACATGTAATTGTCCTAGCCTTTACATCTTGGCTCTATTAAAATACTACTTATGTCTTTTACGTCCAAATGCTTATAGATCTTAGCTGTTTTATGAAGTGGTATGGGACATACCATACCAGACCAGACCAGACCAGACCACACCACACCACACTACACCACACCACACCACACCACATTTCTAAATATTTAAGGCCTGAGTTAATTGGTTTTTTGTGATGTTTCACCTTTGTCTTTCTTTAAGAATGGCAGAGGACTTGCACTGTGCTGTTCAGGGAAGATGCCGCAGCCTCACAGCATGCTGTGTCTTGTCAGTGATGCTGATGAGGAGCTGAGGGAAACACTGCCTCCTCCTGCTCTGTGTCCTAACCTTTTTGAGCAGCTAGTTGGGAAGGGTGAGTGATATCTATGTACCCTCACTTGAGCCTGCTGCAGTATTCTGTTTTTAATTAAGTGAGAAAAGTAAAAGGCTTCTTTCTGCTTCTTGAATTCACATGAAGTGAGACCTGCAAGCAGCTTGTCACTGTCACCTGAACAGCTCAAAACAATGGAGTTACTATATTTAGGATTCTTCTATATTCTAACGTATTGGTGCAACTGAGACTTCAGTTTCAATTTTTGCTTCCTCTAAGTGCTGACTTTTTCCTTCCCTGTAAATGATGACTCTAAGTAGACAAATACATGCTTTGATAAAGTATTTTTTTTTACTATCCACTACTCTGGAAATACAGAAATGCATTTCTGAGGGCTCCTGAGATGTTAATTCCTCTCTGAAAAATTACAAATATGTTTTCTGAATATTTATGTGTTCTTATGTTCCTGGGGTACTATTCAAAATGTTTCCTTTGCTTTAATTTCATATCTTTGGACCTGTGCTAAGAAGTAAACTGCCTTTATTCCAATCTAAATATTAATTTCCCTTGTTTATAAAAGACCTATCTTCATGTTCATTATGTCTTGTAAGAGCTCGTTGAATTCCCCTGTGTTGTCATACAAACTGTACTTCCCATGATTTACTGGGTAAAGAGCCATGGCCAAGTGAAACATGTGCTCTGCACTTCGTGCCATGCTCTGTCTGACCTTTCACCCTGCTTCATTACTTGCTGGAGAGCTGAACATCTAGTTGTATACCTCCTGACAGAGACAACCTCCAGTAGGTCTTGGACATATGAAAAGCCTGGCATTTTAAGTTTTCACTCCTTTATATCAGACTCTCACTTAAGCTGTTCCTCCCTCACTTGAGGGGTCATTGCTTTGTCGCCCGTGGGGTTTCTGTGTTGCCTGGAAAGGCCTTTCCTATTGAAAAGAACAGGGCTTATGCCTTTATTAATATTCAGCTCTTTATTGAAAAGATCAGCTTTATGGGGAGCACTCAGCAGAATTTTTCCCACAATGCCTTAGCAACCCAGAGTAGTCAAGGATAGTGCAGTAGAAGTAGGTCTTTATCATCAGACCACGTGTTCTCTATCCTTGTCCTCACGGGAATACAGGAAGGCATTCTTCTGTGGTCCACTTCCTCTCCCATCCGCACATCAGGCTAGTTCTTTATAGGTCATGGTGAGTCTTCAAATTAAGTTCAGGGGTGCATCTCCTTCTTCTTTTGCAGGGCATCGTCTGGTTCCCTCTCACTGTGACGAATTTCATTCTGGGGGGTGTTGGGGTGTTTGTTCCCAGAAAGAATGCTCCCAAGATGCCAAGGATCAGTCTCATTAGCCTATGCCTTCATCCGGTGCCCGCCCTCTAGGGCTGTGAAGGTGATTCCTGAAAGAAAGGGCCATGGCCAGGCAACAAATAGGGCCGTTAGTAAATAATTAAAACTTCAAAGTTAGCAATGCGGTGGAGCCCCCATACAGTTGCTTGGCAACAGAGTGCCTGCCCTGCTGGGTGCTCCTGTCTTTCGCAGGGAAAAACGGCTGGCCCTGTCCTCTGTGGGAAGTGGGACCAGGCAGATTCCACCATGGCAGCCACTCACAGGCTACCCATGTCCCGTGGTTGTGACACAGGGGCCGAGCCTGCTGAGAACCTGCTTCCCAGAGCTGCAGCATTGGGGACCCAGTCTAACTACATCCCAGGGTCATGGCAACACCAGGGACTCCCCCCCCCACTTTTCATTCACTGAGGATTTGTTCATAACACTATCTTAGATGAAAAGGTTTCACCCTGTTCAGACTCTGTTCTTCTGTGTCACCAGGACAAGAGAGAGGCCGCTGGCATCTCTGTGCATCAAGTGCTGCTTCTGCATTCATCCCTGAAGGAAAATGGAAGTAAACTTGTGTCCACAGTTGTTGGGATCCAATTATTAAAGTGATTATTTGGGAATAATCACAGAGAAATGCCTCTGCCCAAATTAAGGTGCAAATGAGACCATATGCCAAATCAATAGTATGGGTTTTATTTGATAGTAAATATGAGAGAGAGAGAGAGGGAAAGAAAGAAAGAAATAGAGAATAGGCAGGGGGAACACAAAGAGAGTGACAGAGACAGAAAAAAGAAAATATCACCATCTGTGGATCCCAACAATGTTCCATTGATCCTCTCCAGCTAGTCTTCTTGGTGGTGATGGTCCCCCTGAAAAGCATCTGTAGGGAGGGGTGGGCTTTGGTGGCTCCTTTATACAGTTTTGCTATAATGAGGAAAATTTTGTATCAATGTTTGGGGCATGAACTATTTCCGTCTCTGACAAGTCTAGATAATGTCCTCTACAGTAATAACAACAGTAATAGTGCCAATGTGAGAATTAGGTGAATTTCAGTGGCTATGAAAATGAAGGATTTTGGTAATTTGACTAGAGTTAAGCAGATAGATATGTTAGAAATTGCTCCAAATTTTCTCCTGTACTCTTGATATGTTAGAAATTGCTCCAAATTTTCTCCTGTACTCTTCATTTCAGCTGTACATTGCTTGTGTGTTGATCCATTTCTAGGGTAGTCCTAATGTCCCTAATACTATTGCATGAAAGACTGGCAAGATTTAGTGTAGGATAATAGGTTATTTGATATTTTAACTGTTTAAATATGTTTCTAGGACTGAAGAAACATGCCTAATCAAAATTTTTTCAAAAGTAGACTCTCATCTTCTAACTTACATGCAGCTATACTTTGGTGCAAGGGTATTATTTCTGTCTGTCTCTCATGTCTGGCAGGCATGAGTCATTGCTTACCCTTGGAGTAAGGAGTTCTGCCTCAGAAGCAGACATACTGCAGAGATGTGTTGTTTAGTGTAAGGAGCTGTGTGGATGGCTTGCTACTTAGACCCAGGGACAACACCATGAGAGAGGATTTGAAACAAGGTGGGAAGTACTGGGAGAAAGAAAACCTTTTGGAAGAGCATGGAGGGAATGTCCTATATGTTCTCATTTGCTAGCACTTTTTCTTAACGTTTTCATTACTTAAGAATTTTCTTTGCAAGCAAAGTTCATGAATTATTTTCTCCTTATAATTACTGGTAGAGACAGCAAAGAAACACATTCCTTTTCCAATGACATTTTGTAATTATTTAGTTAGTTCTTCATTTTTTCCTTGTGGTGCCTCCCACTTACCCTCCCCTCTCCCCACTGTGGCCTAGGCAAATCAGTACTATAGCTAGTAGTTTAGCAAGCACTTACAGATGAACTTACTCCTGATGATCATTTTGCCTCCTGCTGCTTGGGTGCTTTGTCATTTTAGTGGGTGAGGAAGGAATGTTCTAAGTGATTCAGAGTGTGCAGCCCATCCATTAACACAGCCAGTTGTTTAGCTTGTGGGATGCCATGGCCCGATCTTAATCTCTTCTCACTCCTCACTGCTTCAGGGGTACTTTCAGTCCTATGGGATGACTTGCATCATAAGTATATATATATATGAATATATATATATTAGGATGAAAATCCATTGTGAAATGCCTGCTGCCATTTACTTGGGGCATCTCTTACTGGCTGGAATAGTTCACCTGGTCTGCTGGGTAGCAGCCATCTTGAAGATATGAGCAAAAATTTCTCAAAGGGAGCCATTATTAAAGCTTTTAGGCATTTAACTTTAGTTATGAAAAACAAATAGTCATTAGAAGAATTGAGCCCTTCTTCTGAGCTCATCAAATTCATGCCAGAATTTTATTTTCATTGTGTGAAGTTGGGTGGGTAGATCCTCAGTAGAAAGAGGGAAAACTCACTTAAAGCTCCTGGACAAATGTTTAAAGGCATTACTTGGAAGAGTTAATTTGCTAGTGAAAACTTGCCTTATGACCTCTTGCTGGAGTGAGCAGGAAGAACTTAAACCACCAGCAGTGATAAGTTTGACCAGTTATCTGGTCAACCCCCCACTGTCCCAGGCTGCTAATTTTGGAAGCAACAAAGATGTGTGGAGGGGAAATATATGATATGAATGCTAAGATTCATTGCTAAGACCACTGCAAATCAACAAAAACAATTGTCAGGAAGTGCTGCATCATGGTTGACATTTGCATGGTTTGTACTGTTTTAGAAGGAAAACAGAATTTGAGGTTGCTGCTGTTATTTGTGTTGGGTTTTTTGCTTTTTCTGTCCGGAACACAGTTTAAACATCTGGGGTTTTTTTGTAGTTTTTTGGTTGGTTGGTTGGTTGGTTGGTTGTTTTTTGCATTGAGTGTATGCATCCAGATGTATTACACATAATTTCCTATGGGAAAGGATGGACTGGGAAAAATACGGACAGGAAACATGGGAGTATGTTTGTAATTGGATCTGTTTTTTTGTAGCACCCCGCAGGGAACTAAGTGATTGATTGAGGGCCCTCAAGGGTTGACCTTTCTTCAAGCACAGATGCCCTGAAGGCAACGGGGTCCATTGACAGGTGGCTGAAAAATACCTATTGTTCGCTGACATCCTTTGCTTTCTTCTTCTTCCTTTTTGAAACAGGTTTGAATTATAACTTGACCGCTGATGTGGCAAAGAAGGAAAATAGCCAGCAACCCAGAGTTTATTTTGTGACTTCTGGAGAAACAGCAGGGCAGATCACAGAGAAGTTACAACTGTCATTCATGCAGGAAAAGTGCGAGCATTACCTAGCATATGTCAAGGTTAGTTCATTAATGTCCTTCCTTACTTTGGTCGTACTACATTCCACTCTTTAAAAAGTTATTCAGCCAATCAAAGTGGTGTTGCCTTGGTTTCAGATGTTTGATATCCTGATAGGTAGAACTTCAGAACTTCTTGCTTGGCATGATTTGTCAGTCTGAGCACCTTCAAGACCTGGTGCCAGGAAAATGCATTTTTTTAATGTTTGATCTCCCTTTCCCCCTTTTCTCCCTTTCTCCCTTTCTCTCCTTGTGCCTTAGTTTGTTGCTACAAGTATTATTCCCAAGGAGACAACATCTTGTTTTATTAGGAACAGCAGGTTTAATATTTAGTTTTGTTTAAGGTCTGACTGCACAAAAGACTGGTAATACAATCTGCGTGGGAATGGCAGGATAACATGGGGCCTGCAATGAAGTAATTGGGCTCTTGAATTTGAAGAGCCCTGTGGATTTCATTAGGGCTTGAAAGCAGCAGTGGGATAACTTAATTTCACATGCATCATGATCCTAGGGATACAGAGTGCTTTCCAGAGACATAGAAAGGTTCTGTTTTTCCTGTGACAAACTCTTCATCTAGAGTTTGGACTGTAGTTGTCTGCATTTAGCAGGTGTTGAAGAAATGTCACCCAGGTGTCATTGTTTTCAGAGTAAGCACAACAGTTTTCTTCTGTGCTAGAATGTATAGAATGGATTTTTAAATTACATAGGAAAGACATTTATCTTTTAAACCACATATGTCTTACAAACACTAATCTGTGGTGCAGTACTGTCATGAGGGAGACGCAGTGACCACCACGGAGTCGAAGCGGGAAAAGAGGAAGTAATCTGTATCACCAGTCCTTACTGAAGGACTTCTTCCCATAGACAAGTGTGACCTAAATTTGATGGATAACACATGGCATGATCTTGTTTTGAGAATACAGCACATCCAGATTTTTCTAAATGTGTAAATTTTTCCAGGGAGTGTTTTTGTACCTAAAAACTGGGAGATAAAATTCATCCTTTGACACTCAACATTTTGTGCATGGCTGTTGAGAGAAAATAAAATAAATAAGGGCACCAAGGAGGAAATACTGTTCTGTTAAATAGTGTGGATCTCTGTGAAGAAACTACATGTCTTCCACATTTTTTTTGTATCTGGAACAACCATTGCTTTCTGCTGTGGAAAAGCTTGTTTAAAAAAATGTAAGCCTATAAGATTACCTTTACTTAGGAAATGTATCACTGAACTTACTAACCCTAGTCTTTCTCTGATGAATGCATCTGGTTAGACTTCAGTTTATTGAGTTTCGATCAAAAAGAGCTACAGATACTACACAGAATTCATTAAAGAGCTACATATGTCCAAGAAACTCTTTAAATTATTGTGACATTTCTAGCTAATTTTGGGAATGCAAAGGTAAAAAATATTCTTCTGGAAAATTCCTGGGAAATAGGATTTTTGTAGGCAAGAGAAACATTTAAAGATGTTTAAAAATACCAACAACTTAAAGCCGGTTAACAAACAAGGCTACTGTTTTTCTATGTAATATAAGCAGCCATTTTTCACTGTTGGAAGAATAGCAGGAAATCTTGTAAAGGAGAATGCAAAGTAGTAGAGGAAGATAGTCCCTCTGTTTTTCAGAAAAAGATGGTGTAATCCACAAGACTACATGACATTAGAAGCATCGAAGAGAGCTCTGCACACTCTGAAGGAGTGAAATGGGTCATGAGCACTGATATTCTTAAGCAATAGCTAGTAAAACAAACTCCCTAAAAAACAAACAAAAAACCCCTCCACAAACTCCAACTGGAGTTCTTAATTGCATATATTTGTGACGGAATGGGTGATTAAAAATACATGGCATGAAATACACAAATATTTCATTTAGGCTTCCCATTTTCCCTTTATTTACTGTATGTCTGATGAATTCTCCACTTGGCAAATTGAGTTGCTTGTAGTTGCATCCTCAATACATTCTCTTTATTATTGTTTATTTGTGTCACTGGTCACAAAGGATGTGGCATAAGGATTTCAATTCTAGACAGCCTATATTGAAGAATAGAGAAGCTGTTTGGACTTGAGTGTGACCTCATGTGCTAACATAACTTAACAAACTCTGCTAGGTACACAAGGTCTCCAGTTCTAATGGAACACAGGAGAGCTCTGTGGGTTAAACTAGTTAAATGAAAGCCTTATCCTGGCCTTGCTGGATGATATTGTCTTATCAACATGTAATTCTAATATGCTGGAGGAACAAAATGAGAAAAAACATTGAAAAAACAGATCTCTACAAGCTGCTTGCAATTTTTCATAGATTTGATCTCAAGAAACCCCAGCAAAACTGAGCACTAAAACAGTTCCAGTCTGCAAATAAACTGACATTTGTTCTGCAATTGATAAGTGTCCATGTTTTGAGCATGGCTCATTTCCTGTTTGTGATTCCTTTTCGGGACAGTAGCTACTTTTCTTATTGCTGCTACTGAATTTGACTATTAAAGTCTGTATTTGTTCTTATCTGTGTGACTAAGTGGATCTCAGAAGGTTTGCAGGATATGTGTAGCTGGGATCTTCATCTTGTACAGGACAGGCTATCAAATTACACCTCAAGTTGCTAGAGCTATGGTAGGTCATGAGAAAACATGGTTTTCTGGTTGAGAACTGAAAATGAAATGGGAACACTTTGGAATTTAAAAATACACTACACTTGGTTTTGTAGTGGACATAGAGTTGATGAGAAGTGATATGGTTTTATGACGCTTTTGTACTTTTGTTTCAAAATTGCCTATTCTCACTGGAACCTTTTCGATGATTCCTAGTTAAGAAACTTTCTTTAGTATACATGGGTAATAAAACCAATACTAACAGAACCTCAGGTGTCATCTCCAAAAGTTGTTTAATTTAAACAACTTTTGAAGGTTTGACTGATACATTGAGTAGAACATGGCTGTTAGTTGAAAAGTTCAAGAGCACCCCAGGCTTTCTCATGTCAATACATAGCTGATAACTTGTGTCTCTTAGGAGGTGCTTTACTGCTGGACCATTCTTCTTCCAGCTCTCTGGGGATGATAGTGCTTCTACTAAAGATCTTCTCTTCTTCACTGGTGATAAAACTATTAAGAGAAGATGAGTACCTTGTGTGACAGCTGTCTGTCAGTTTTTCTGGAGTACAAGGATGCAAAGTTTAAATCTGATTAGCTTTTTTTTCCTCTCTTTTTTAAAAGGATTTGGGGTTTTTTTGTATAAAGAATGGTGGGAAAATGATGAAAAGAAGCAGAGTTTGCAGAAGGGAATAGAATCAGAGAAGACAAAAAACAAATGGATTTGGACACTTTAGAAGTGTCTCCTTAATATCTGGGCCGGCAGCTGGAATGTAGAATTTTCTCATGGCAACTGCACTCATTTGATGGTGTTCAGAAGGCTGGGGCAATAGTCTTGAAAGGTGCTGTGATCAAGGCAGTGACTTTGAGGAAACATTGTTTCCCTTTTCCCATAACTGCCATGGTTGTTTCCTGATTAGATGGGCTCTCCTACTATTTAGGATAGGTTTATCAGTGTATAGGATGAGAATTTTACAGAGATACCAAAGCACATTGTGACTGCAGATGTATGGAGGATCAAAACACATCTTCCTTGATTTATCACAAAGGTGTAATGGAGATCATGTTGAAAGCCCCTTGAAGAATTCCTGAATTTATTAAAGAAGCACCATCTGGTTTCTAACCCCACTGTAGGCCAGCCAGCTGGGCTGCCTATTGCTATCAGTCACAGTTGTCTGTGTGCAGAGTGGATGCTCTAATAGCTGCAGACACCATCAACAGTGCTGACACATGATTAAACTAGACACTGCATTTATATTTTCCAGAGATCTTTTTCTTGGTGGTTTTCATGTAAGTAATAATACTAATTTTTAATGGATCCAGACATAGCTTATGGGAAGGATGGGGCTGGGAAGTAACATCCTTTGTGTTGGGGGTTGAATTTGTTTCTTTTGGGTTTTTTTTTGTTTTGTTTTTTTTTTTGTTTTTTGTTTGTGGAATTTTTCCCCATTGGGTTGCCAAGGGAACTAATTGCTGGGTGCTTATGGGTGCTTGTCCAAGGCAGGAAAGGAAGGGGTGGGGGGCAGTTGCTCTCTGGCTCCTGGCTTTGGGCCTGCCTGCCTGCTGCTGCTGCGGGAAGGATTCTTGGTTTCTCCACTGGCTGCGGTCCTGAGAAAGTCTGCCATCATTGGCTCCTGAGCTCCAGAACAGCTGAGTCCATCTT
>VZUI01023427.1:0-22656 GCA_013401135.1 Cettia cetti
GCCTTTCCCATGGACTGAAATCAAAGCCAGTGTCTTCCTGGGCTCTGTGCCAGGGTCTCCAACCCCCCTGTACAGATATCAAACCCTCTTGCTCAGGTCCCAGACATCTCTGCTGAGATCCCTGAGCTCCTTTCCAAGCTCTTGGATCACCCAGGGCAGCCAGAGGGATGTCCTGGGTTCCAACACTGGAACACATTAAAATTACTACTGAAGTGGTTGTCATCTTTAGCATTAAAAAAAAAAAAAAAAAAAAAAAAAAAAAAAAAAAAAAAAAAAAAAAAAAAAAAAAAAAAACCACCAGGAAAATAACCCCAAAAGATATGTTGCTTATTTCTTAACATTTCAGATATACATTGACAAAAACCAGGTCCATTATGGAAACCAAGAATAAAATGTTTTAATATTATGCTTCAAAGGAGGAAAATGACCCATTTAAAATAAAGAGAAGAAACAGAGTTAGAGGCAGGACACTGAAAGCCTGAATTTCTTCTAACTATAAATTACTCCAATTCGTTACTGTAATAAAATCAGCACATGGTAATCTTGTATTTTTCATTCATAGGCTGCAAAATCTACAGGAAAGTTTACACAGCTAATAGCAATAGCACTGTCTCATTAAACTAGATATGGATACTTTGATTTTGAGGATATTTAACACTATTTTTAACATTAAAAATTCTTGTTCTTCCTTGCTGTAAGGAACGATATGCCACCTTGGAGCCATACACCAGGGATCACTATTAGCAAAATCACACATGCATCTTGCTGAGATGAAAGAGATTAAACTTAAATAAAATAGAAACACACCCAAATAATCCAATCAGATGAAGGAATGTAAGAAGACCTGAGGATGTATTACTGATGGTTTATAAAACCTTCCTGGTGATCACAGAAGGTGAAACCACACTGCAGAAAAAACAATAACCATTACTTCTACTAGCTGTGATTCCACTTGAGAGGCTGTGTGCAGTTCCGGTAATATTCACCACTAGGCTGCAGAGAGTAGCATGAATGATAAGACTGAGAAGCTGATTTATGGGGAAAGATTAGGAGTTAAACACATGGAATTTTGCTGTCTAATAGTGAAGAGTGAGCATGAGCATCCATGAATATTTGATAGATAGAACTTCTAAGGAGGAGGAAATCTATCTAGTGTGACATACAAGAAATAGAAGTAAAATGATGAAGACCAGAAGAGAAATTTTTGAAAGAACTTCCTTATGGGGATCTTCCCTCCATGAAATAATTGCACTGTGAAATTGCTTCAAACTATCACAGATAAAAGTTTCAAAAGTGGTCTGCAATGAGCATTTTCACTTTAGGAGGGATACAGACTGGTTAATACAGCCATTTCTCCTAAGCCCCTGGATAACTGCTTAAGTTTGAAGGGACAAGCAACAGCTGATGGGTCAAAGGCAATTGAGACATGACCTATTCTACTGCCTTCTTACTTTTCCTTTCACATGAATCTACCTGTCCCAGTTGCTGTTCATACAAACTCCTTTTACATGCACATACACAGCTGCTGCTTCTACTCTGATCTTTTAACAATGGGCACAGGCATGGCCACTGACATGTGGAACAACAGCACATGTGTCTATCTGCAGAACAAATCAATGCACACATGCTAAATCACTTCATAGCACTGGCGGAGGCTTGCAAATCAGGAATGGAGAAAAAGGAAATCTACACAAAATGACCGTGAGCCATAAGCACTGACTGCAAGGAGCCCATCCACAGCACCAGCAGTGCCATATTCATGCACTTTTTCTAGGCTTTTGATGCCTTCATGTGCATTTCCATGAGCTGGATTCCAAATGTAGTGCAGAACTTGCCTCACTCCTGACACTTGTATCCCTAATGATGGATATGGTTAGTAGTACTGGGTATGTCACAGGCCAAGCACAGGTAAAGGTGAGTAGCAGATACTGCATTTGGTGTTTATAGACAGATCCCTCTAACAACAGAGCCTTTTTACCCCAATTGCAAGCATAGCAACCCTCATAATTCTTAGGCAAGTGTACATTGAAATCAATCTTGGGAAAAGGCAGCTCTTGAGGAAGGCACAAGTTCACTGTCAAATAAGATTATTTGTTCAAATAATCCTGGCCTTGTCACTCCTGATACTTACAATGTCAGGGTAATGATATATAGTAAAGCTTCCAAAAACATCCTGGTTGCACAGAGACTCTTAAGAGAAATGTCTTCCAATTTGTTGCCTGCATCACTCAAAGTGACTGATAATAATGAACAGAAAAATAAGGGATAACTTATAATCAATATTGAAGTATGTCTACATTAAAAAAAAAAAAATACTCCAACTGGCTTCTTAAAGAGTTAAGGTTTCTAAAATTACTTACCCAAAGTGGCCCCCTTAAAAGCCTGTCTTCCCTAATCTATGTACAAAATATTTTGGTGGGTTTTTTCCACTCACAAATATCACTCTAAGTAGGTGGTCAGACACCTAAAAACATAAGCAATTTAAAATGCAAAGCAATTAGAGCTATGATACTGCTGTTCAACTCAACTCTGGATGGTGACCATTTCCTCAAAAACATCATTTTAAAGCCAACATATGTTTTGGCATGTAGCTACCAGCATATATGCCGATACATAGATATTCAATATATATAATATCAAATATACATAGTAGATACCCTATACAGAAGAATTGGAATTCACTCACATTTCAGGTATTGAGAATGTAAGCCTCTGAAATCAAGACAATTCCCTGGTGTTACAGGGTTTTCTAGTTTAATCTTACCACTCCTCATGCACATATCAAGTAGATATCATGGTGTTTCCAGCTCTGTAAGCTTACAAAATAGACACCATAATCCTGTTAGGATAGAATTTTTACTGTGTGATTAATGTAATGTGCATTACCATAGCACACATTTTAGTAATATGCAATACAAAGATTTATTGAATATAGGTCTTTAGGAACTAATTATAACAAAAAAATTAAAAACTTGAAATTAAAAATGGTCATAACAATTGAAAATTTTGGCTCTACTAAAGGGGAAATAGACTTCAATCTGAAAAATGTGTCTACTTCATATTTGCTGAGTTCCACAGTGACTCTACAACAACAGACAGAAAATACTGGAAAGCCCATTGCCTCTCACCCCTCAGTGAATGGCCAGCTAGGGTGTCGTACAAACTCAATTAGTGAAATTCAATTGGTGAAGAAACTTGTGAGGTATATTAAATATATAGAAAACTATTTTCATGTACTGCAAAATAAATTCAAGACTTACTCTCACAGTAGTTCAGTGAAGTAAATAATTTAGTAAACTTCAAGAAAAACAGATATGAATATGATTCAATGTCTACGGAGACACTGTACAAAACTTGCGAAAGGATAACATATTTGGCCCAAAAATGAGTCTCTACTTATAGTTGATAGAAGTTACAAGAACTATTAAGTCAGATGTTTAAAATCTCAGATCCAAATCTTCTTAGGAAATCCATGGGTTTTTTTCCTTATGAGCTGCATTGTAAGAACCAAAATTCTAAATTAATTATTGGTAAAGACACTTTCCTCAAAGTCTCCTATACTAAACAATCATGAAGCACAGTCCATCAGAAAAGGTGAGTTTCTTTCTTTCCTGATGGACTCACTCTTTATAGATGTTTTACGAAGAACACTGAAAGCCAAAACACAGACACTGTCTTTTCCCAATATTAATGTGATATTGAAAGGGGGAGAATATAGTCCTTTTCATCATTTACCTTCTTCAGAAATGAAAATGGGGAGAGGAAATAGGTGTCACTGGAAGATAATTGTTTGGTTTTCCACTGGTTTATCATTCTTGAATTGTTCTCTCTCGAACAGGATTTTTCATGCATTTCCCCTACAGGGATATAAAAATTACGATCAGGATCTCAGTATCTGATTTGCCCCAGGGAAAAAAGTGAAGAGCAAAGCAGGTCTCTATCTTTATTTCTGCTTGGCTGAAGTTATTCATACATTGTGCCGATCTGTTCATGTAGGAGAAACAGAAGAATAGCAGTAGCAAGCATACCCTTGGGTCAATCTAATGGTTGCAGAGCAGCAGGTCAGGAGGTGTATTGAAACATAACAGACAAGCTTCATGATCTTCCTTGAACGTCAGGTATCTGAAAACTAAGTAACATTTGCATATAATTCTGCGTTAAGCATAAAGGCTCACACTGTTTCTCAACAGCCTAAAAGCACCTTCTCTAGGGTTGTATAGGGAAACTGAAGACTTTTCCCACTCCTTGCCAAACAGACTTTTCCTTCCAAGGCCAAAGTTACCAATATGTGGGAGAAAAGATGTAAATCAAAAAGATGGGTATACCCAGCTTCACCATACATGTTACAGTACTTTACATGACACAGTCCAATGTTCAGTCAACATTTGTGTTAACAGCATTACTCAAAACTGCCTAGGGACTCACTAGTGTCACAGTGGCATCACTGAAATCATAGTCATAGCAGGATTAGCATTTTTAATGTCATCTAATTAAGTAAGTTCTATTTTTAAAAGCACAGCTCCTCTACCCAATTTCATTGCAAGAAAAATTCTTCAGCAGAATGGGACCTACTTGCATGAATAAGTAATAACATTGAACAGTAACAAAAGTACATTTCCCGAAGTTCTTTAACTGATGACTTCTTTTTAGTTAAAATTCCTTCCCAACCACATGAGTAAATTATAGACCAGTACCACATAATAGAAAGTTAGATCATAATAGATTTTTTTTTCCCTCATTCACCTAAGGTCAGGAAAATACTAAGTCCAAAGTGAAGAACCAAATACATCTCCCACTGGTATGTCAGTCAAGAGCAATTCTTAAGAACTTTGCTTAATTTGTTCAAGTACTTCTTTCCATTCAAGAAAAAAAGTGCTTTAACAGCTGCTTCTTCAGTAAATTTTTCCTTAATATAATTGTTTAAAAACTATAGACACTCCTTGAGGAATTTTACTGGCCAGAAATGCAAGACCTCTCTGCAATGTTATTATTATTCTGATATAAGACAACAGGGTAGGAGGATGTCTCTAAACTGGAGGGACATGGATTTGACAAATGGAGCACTCAGTGGATGAGAAATTGACTGGACAGTTGCACAAAAAGAGTTGCAGTCAATGACTTGATGTCCAGGTAGTGACCAGTGACAGGTGGGGTCCTCAGGGGCCAGTATTGAGACAGGTGCCATTCTAACATTGCTGTCACTGACGTACACTGTGGGATTGAGCACACCCTCAGCAAGTTTGCCAATAACACCGAGCTCTGTGCTGCAGTTGACACACTGAAAGGAAGAGGTGGCATCCAGAGGGGCCTGGGCACACTTAAAGGTGAGCCCATGAAGTTCAACAAAGCCAAGTACAAGGTCCTGCACCAGGGCTGGAGCAATCCCATGCACAAATACAGGCTGGGTGGAGTAAGTATTGAGCCCTAGGGAGAAGGATTTGGGGGTATTGGATGACAAGAATCTTGACATGAAACCACAATACTTATCTGCAGTCCAGAAAGCCAAATGTCTCCTGAACCACATCAAAAGAAGCATGGCCAGCAGCTTAAGGGAGGTGATTCTCTCCCTCTTCTCTGCTCCTGTGGGTCTCCACCTGGAGTGCTGCATCCAGCTCTGGAGCCCACAAAATAAGGACATGGACTTAAAGCAAGTCCAGAGAAAGGCCACAAATACTACGAGAGGGATGGAGCATGTCTCCTATGAAGACAGGCTGAGAGAGGTGGGGTTGTTTGGACAGGAGACGCCTCCAAGGAGATATTTTAGCAGCCTTACTGTACCTAAAGATTGCCTACAGGAGAGCTGGAGAGAAACCTTTTACAAGGTCATGCAGTGATGACATAAGGAGAAATGGCTTCAAATTGACAGAGGGTAGGTTTAGATTAAATATTAGGAAGAAATTCTTTACTGTGAAGTTGATGAGAACTGGAACAGCTTGCCCAGAGAAGTTGAGGAGGCCCTATCCCTGGATGTATTAGACAAGGTTCTAAGCAACCTGGTCTAGTAGAAGGTGGTCCTGCCCATGGGACCCCCCCAAACTAGACCGTCTTGAAGGTTCCTTTGAACCCAAACCATTCTGTAGTATTCATCTAGCAAAAGGAAGAGGCACGAATTTTCTACTCCAGCAGAGTTTGAAGCTTTCTATATATATAGTCAATATGCTTCTATTTGAAATTATGATTTTGTTTAAAAGGGTATGGCTAAAAGTATGTGTAGTATCAGGTGAACACTTACCCTCAAGTCCTTGACTATAAACCACAAACCTCCAATTAACTTCAGAGGTGTAAAGTGGAGTGCTCCCGTTCTAAGGAGGCTGGAACTTGACCCAGTGTAACTTCCTTGTGTTAACTCCTCCCTTGACCCCAACCCTAAACTCCACCCCTGCAATACCCTATAAAACCCCACAATCCTCCCTTTGCCAGGTCTTTCATCTGCATCCCCCTCTTCATCTCCAGGGGTAATAAATGGGTTTTAGAGCTTAACAAAACAGAGACCAGTCTTGTTTGTTCCCATGCTGGCACCAGCAACTGCACCCTCCCTGGACATGACGAACTCAGTTACAATGCAAAGCAACAGTGTAGTGCAAAGCACACTGTTTTAATGATTTATTTCTCTTACAACTAAAATTAATAGGGGATAACATGCAGATCCCTGCATATCATCAAAAGTATTTAAGGGGAAACCATGAATAAGATTGTTTAGGACACATCAAACATTTTATACATGACATTTCTATTTTTGGAGAGTTAAAAAAAAAAATCAGATGGAACCTGTACGACTTGTAAAAATCTATGCATGAAGTCCTTTCCTGTCCAAGTAGGTACAATTGTAATATGAAGTATGCAAACCAAACTCAATATATTATACAGGCAAATAAAATCATACCAATGCAAAACTTAAACACTTTTTTTTCCCCATTACAAAGACAAGGTTGCTCTGTTATATGTTTTGTAAATGACTTGCCCTGAGAAATGTCAGGATATGCCTCAAGTCTGATGCTAATTTTTTGGAGATGCAGTCCCACAACTTAAAGCCACATTTTAAAATCCAAATACTTCCAAAGAGAAACTATAGATTCAAGAATCAAACACTTGTAATTCAAGTAGGAGAAAAGGGCTTAGAGTATTCCGACACTTTAATTTCAGGGACAGAAGAGATTCACTCGATAGCATGATTAGCTACAAATTTTCTGACCTTATAAGAACCTTAAAACTCAATTATTCACCCAGTTATGTTAGTGTTAATCCCCCAGTAACACAGACATTCTTAGTGTCAAAGTTAGGAATCTCAGAACAAGCTACATGAGCCTGTGACATTTAAGGTTTCAAAACTCACTTGTGGAAAATCTACAAATGCTCACATGCCTCTGCATATGGGGAGAATGTCCTTACATGGGAGTAAATTCAAAACAAAATTTGCATTTAAACATGTTAACTCATTATCAGGCGTTAGCAATTTAGAATTAACCAAGCCTAGACACTTTAGACTCAACTTGACCTACGTAAACCTTTTTTGAAGGACTTAAAAATCAACTAGAAATATTACAATATTATCCTCTGCAACCAAAAGTAGGATAACTGCTATCATTATTCTTCTCTCAAAAACAACACAACTGTGGTTCTGAGCAGGCCAGGTATCAGTTTTGTGAAACTATTATGATTGTGATTCTCGTAATGGTTTATTAACTTGTCCCTGACTTCTCTTTAATTCCATTATCTGTGGAAAAATATTTTCCTATAATGAGCAAATTGAGTTTTTGAATAATGAAGACTAGGGAAGACATAAGGGAGGAAGTCATAGGGAGCTATGGGAGTACTTGAAGAGTCTCTTAGTAGAGGCAGGCTTTTCCCTTGAAATACTACTGGCTGAATTTACTTCCTTCTGTGCTGATAAAAATGAACAAAGCCCCTCTGCACAGTGTTGTAATACTGTGACTCCTGTAAGCAGCTGAGCAGCTGCTACCTCATTAAATTAAAGAGAGTAGCAAAATGCAATCGATCTTAATTTGTACAGTGATGAGCTCTGAATAGATTGCTAATTGTCCTAGTAGACATTGATTTTATATTTCTCCTGTGATTCTTTTCTTCCCTAATCTTGTGACAGAGAGGAAGCACTGGATACTGCCACCTTAAAATATGGTGCCTAGAATATAAATTCAGGCTGGTTTATTTCATATGCTATAGAAAGCACTCCCATGAAGGACGAGAAACATCTCCATTGTTTTCATGACAATACTACATTTATAACTCAAAAGTGCAAATTCCTTTTGACTGTAGCCACCTGTACTATGCCTCATGCATGAACAGAGATACATTTTTTGGTATCGAACATACAAATTAGCATAACTTACCACTGAAAAGTAACCAATTTGGATATCTGACACAATGAGACCATGAGCATCTTGCCTTCAAATGAGGTGAAAAATGCAATTGGCATGTAAACAGGTGTTCCTACATAATATGCATATTCTTCCAGAGATATAACATCTTATTCAGAACATATTCTGAGATAAATGTGCCATCTTAAGCGAGTTCCTATCAGTTTCATTTGCATAGGGATTTTATCACCATGATGCCTGCTTCAAAAAATGGTCAGTAGGTACATCATGTATTTATCAACAAGCAGAAGATTGAGAAGGAAAGGGGAAAGAAATAGTGCCCATTTAGCAGTGTTTGTAGCAATAAACTTCCATCCAGGTGCAACATGAAAATGGTAGAGTCACTGGGATTCAAAGGGCAGCAAGGGCACTCAACTGTTCAAAGTCCTCATGTGAAACTTACATCTATGTCATAAACCCTCTGCCACACTGACTTGCAGCCATCTCCAAGGAATACCATGACAATCACACTGAGCACATCTGTGCACAGAAGAGATAATGGGAGAGGGATGAATGCTTTTGCCCTTAGAAGCAGAAAAAAATGTCTTCAGGCTTAAGAGGCACAGGTGCACCAGATCAAATATTAATTGAATTTAGGTACTTCAGTCTTTTCAAGGGCCTACACATAGATATGCTTTCCACTATGGTGCTCAATTTTTAAGCATCTTGAAACTACAATATTACATGAGCCCCAAGGGGGTTTTCTGTTTGTCCCTTAATAAAACAGGTGGCAATTACAAACATATAGAGAGGATTAGCAGATCTCCTCACACAGACTAGACCTTTGAAAAAGCAAAATAGATCCCTTTACCCTAAACCCACTTGGGAGTTCAATTCAGATATCTTGCTTCCACATTGCTAAAAAAAAGTGGCCTCCCTGCATTTCAAATTCACAATCTTTAACTGAGAATAATGCTTTGAAACTGTTCAAACAAAAAAAAAAAAAAATCCACGCAACTCTCTTCATTTGCAGTACAGCTGGCAGGTGGTCTAGCTACTCAACTGCTACAAAATACAGTCTAGGGGATCCTTCTTACCCACTAATTGCTACAAAATGCAAAACTTTTCAGTTGAAGCTGTTCCAGTTTAGAAGGAAATAATAGCTTCCACAAGACTAAACCTAGAAATACATACCCCAGACCTCCTTATAAGGGCAACAAGCTGGCTTCCAAGTTACTGCTTCAGTGCATGCTTGTGTTTCACTAACAAGGTTCTGTATAACCCTCCATCCACAAACAGTATCAGACATCCAGACTATGCACAACAAATTACACTATTTAGAGAGGAGCAGCTTCAAACTGAAAAAATACCCCAAAGCATCCCAAATCAGAAACCATCCATAACTTCACAATTAGGAACTTTCACTGACAAAGGGAATGAGACTCTGCCCTTCCATATTCCCAAAAGTAGTCTGACCACTGCTTGCCAGGCAGCTTCACAGAGAGAAGCATGGCTTCTGAACCACAGCAAAAGCACCCTGCCACAACGTGGAGCTAGGCAGCCCTACAAGGGTAAGCATAAATTAATCCTATTAAGCACCAAGGACAGAAATACAGCTGCTAGTCATTTAGTCAGAAGTTTGTAGACCAGGAACCCATACTCATAAGCAGAACCCTCCCCACACATTACACAGGACACCTGTGTGTCCAGTTTGAGATAGTGAATCCCAGAGGGAAGCAAGAAGTTTTAAATTATGTTACTAAAACTTTATAATAATGGTTGTGACCATTCATTCTTCTCATAAAGTTGAATGAAGCTTTCCTTTTTTTTTTTTTTTTTTTTTAGTATTTTAGAAATGCCCAAATAATGGTTTTCCTCAAAGGACCCAGTAAAAGCAGAAAAAATACCTCTTTCTTTATCAATAATCAAATGTCTGGAGCTTAGAATGCATATTCTACAGTACCTATAACAAGTGAATTTATGCATTTGGTGAAAAAAAAAGAGCAGTATTTGATAGAAATGGCAATGTTGAATGAGATCAGTATGAATGTATTTTTAAGTTCCACACCCAAGAATCACAAATAAGGTACACCTTATCTTTGGCTCTAAATCAAGAAGATCTGGTTTTAAACTAACCATCAAGATACAAGAAAATATGAGTTCATCTAAAATCAGATAAAACCAGAATTTTTCTAGTCAAGTCATTGCATCAATCTTCTGTAAAGCATCAAGAGCTTTTCTTTCTCTGTGAACAAGCCATTGTTTTGACAACCGTTTTAGACATGCTGAGAAGATTTTAAATAGCAAGGACATTTTAATTGTGGATGACACAAATCAACTGTGTGAAAGAACAGCTGCATCTTCAGATGACATAAAGAAAAGCGTGATCTGGATGCAAAGGAGGGTAAAACAGTCCTTTATTGTACATTTACTATATTTCTTCAAGTTTTACTTCAGAAATTTTACAGAAAGTTTTACCAAAAGAATATAAGATGCTAGGGACAAAGCTATTTTATGTGCATCTAGAGCCTATGTTAACCTGTTTCAAAGATTGTCTAAAAATGAGTTGTTTTCTGTTCACCAAACCCCACTGCTTCCCTGAAGTTGGGGATAAGAGAGCTCAGTGTTAAATTACTCTGATTTCATGAGTCTAAAAACTGAGCCTTCTCATTTTATGTTTTATAATCGGAAGAAAAACACTGGAGTACAAACAACTATGAAACTCAGTCTTTGCTGCTTAGGCACATTTTAATTATTATTGCAGGATTATTACTTGTGTCTTATACAAAAGCTCTCAAACGCAGGAGGAGGCCTCAAGAATTTAGACAGAAATTGAACTCTAAAGCATACCTTCAACACAAGGACTGACACCCAGCCTCTCAGCCTCTGGCACGCTGCCGTCAATAGTAATTACTGCTTGCTACTTCAGACACCACAACAAAGGCAAAACAAGAAGGCAATGTATGCACTCCAAATAATAGTTGGTGCTGTATACACTGTTGTTCTAGCCACTGCAGACACTTGTTCTCTCCTAGGTAGAGAAGTGACATAAACCATTTCCCATCTTTAACATGTTACTAAGACACAGGAAAGGATGACAAGATCTTTAAAAGTTATTCTTGAATGTACTACAGTGCAATCAATTTATAAAACAGTGAGAGCACTTCAAACCTGAAAACTCATCACTTCCAGTTCAGTCTAGGCTGGGAGTTGACCATGATAAAGCCAACAATTGTCCAGTGAATGAAAGCAATATAAACTAGTTCAAACGTATGAGAAGAAATGTTACTCAAAGATGTTTTAAATCTAAACGACCAGATAAAGTTCATATAAAGCTTAAAAGTCAGGAAAACCCTTCAGAAAATTCCAAGACTTGACCAGAATAGAAGTGTTTGTAGGTGACTTTTCCTAACCCAAAACATTGCTATGAAGTCAGCCCATAAGGTAGACAACTGCAACATAGATAAATGGCAAAATAGGCCAACTGCGTATTTTTTGAGAAAAAAAGTATTGACTATCTCCAGAAGGAAAGGAGAATTTGCAAATCAGTTATAAAGAATAATTCTATTAAGATGGAGTTTATCTTCTTTTTGTTTGGAAATTTTCAAAATACTCTTACACATCACAAATATCAAAGTCTTTCATAAAATACTGGATTCTCCACATAGCCATTATGTAAGCCAACATTTTTATTTATTAAAACTCTACTTCCAGTTTTGCAGGAGCCTGTAAAACCAAGATTATACCTAGACAGAGAAAAATCAGTTGACAATCAGGCAAAGGAGACCTTCTGTATGGAAAGGAAGACTAACATGGCTGATAATATATATGACCATGGTTGGCTCATCTTCTAGGAATACTGAAAAATAGAGAAATAAAATAAACAACTGACAGGGCAATAGCAGAAATTCACTTTTTGTACTGTTGTGAAAGTCTTATTTAAAATGTTCAAAATAAAATCAGCTTCCAAATTAATTCAGCCTGGCACAAGCGATCCATAATCAGTTTACAAGTAACTGTCAAACTGAAAATATATTATTCCCAAAATCTGTATGCATCCTATTCAGCAAACAGTCTTCATGAGCTATCAAGATAAAGTTTTCAAAGCACCTTCTTCCAATGACAACTGATTTTTTTACTTGATATTTAGTTTCCAGTGCAAATCTCAGCACCCTTTTCCAGCTATGCACTCATATGGAAAATACAGATAGGCAAGAAACTTGAATTTATACTTTCTGCAATTTCTTCTCATGGGGTGAAATGCTGTGGATACAAATTACAGGGAGAAAACTGCTAGATTAGACCTCAGAACTCTGAATGTTTAGCACCATAACATTCTGTGCCTTGAAACTATTATTTGCAGGTTGGGGAAAGAAGATTCTGCCTTAAACTGTAAGAAAATTCCCCTAAGGAAGGACAATTGTGTCTAAAAACTGCTTCCACCAAGGCTAGTCCTATCAGCTCCTTAAAGCAGGGGTGAAAATCCTATTAGTTGGTTCATGCATTTCAAAGCTTCAAATGGTAAAAAACCTTTGAAACTTTGAAACACTTCACTTTCATCTGAAGTGACCAGTTATGCAAAAAGTTTCTTAAATGACAGGTTATTTTGCAATACTGCATTCTTCCAGATATTCTGTAAATAGGGAAATTATCAAAGATGCACAGGGATCTGAAAAACACGCCAGTGAAGTTAAGGGTTTCCCCACTTCTGCTTCAATACAATAACTTTTTGCTAAGTAAGCAGGAGCATTCAGCTGGACAGCTTCCCTCTGAACCATCCAGACCTTCACAGCACACTTTCAGGTGTTAAAATCTCTCATTAAGCCCCCATCAACTTTAATACCCCATGGATTTCAAGACCTTTCTGCTGCTTTCTGCAAGATTTACTTAATTTTCTGTTCTAGAATTATAAAGTATGATCACTTCTCCTGCAAGAGACAAAGAATAATTAGGAGAACTGGTCAGGCTTTCAGTTTGTCTCAGTGATATTCAGACATATCTGTAAATTTCATAGTGAAGCATACTGAAATATTATGTAACCAAGTCTCTCCCTTTACCTATTAAGAGCAAGCAAACCCAAAAAATATCGAAATCTGCAGTCATACAATACTAAATTAAATAAACAGCCACCAAAACAAGAAGGGAGATTTTGGAGGGTGTAGTGGGGGATGTTAATTTTAAGTTTCACATGAAGGTAAGTTCAAAATTTTGATGCAGCTTTATCCAAATCAAAGACTTAATTTGACACAATACCAAGAGATTAAGAGGAAAATTATGAAAATTATGTCTCAAGAAGGTAATTCACAAAACTTTTAGAAAACTCCAGCAACACCTAAATAAGTATGAAAACAGGGTATAGGAGGTATTATCATAAACAGATTAATGTATGGTAACATCTATATTTTGAAGCTGTTGTTAATTTTCATTTTGAGTGAGAAATATAAATGTAAAAGTATCTCACACATATTCCTCTCACCTCCATCACTCACATTTTGTTTCCACTCACTGTTGGCCACAATCCAGATGTCTAAATGGAAATGTTTACAGTTTCTCACAACTCTCACTCCCTCCACTCTTACAGGTTCACAGTCTGCTATATGCAGTATTCATCTTCCTCCCTCCATCCCCAAAAAAGTAAAGCTCAGATACCAAACTTTCTCAAGAGTATTTTACCACCTCTAGATGCTGTAGTGCCAAGGCACTCATGTCACAGAAGTCAGAACTGCCAAGCAGACCAACAGCTGGGGAAGGCTCAAGCCATGCCATAGGAAATCCTCAAAGCTTGTATAACACACCACAGCCCTGGAACCCTCAGGAGCTGCAACAATGCCCACCAAAATAAATTTAAAATTCTGATATTTTACCAAGCTTGGCAAGTCTAAGGCCCAACAGCAGATATCCAGCAGAGCACCTTAACAGTCTTTCAGGAACAAATAGGCAGGAATCATACACATGCTTCCTTCTTGGAATCATGGGGGGTTTGCAGCGTGAAGCAGAGAAAACTTCAAAGCTCCTTCAGTCTGGCAAGTTTAGTTTTTTAGTGACTTGAAAAAAAATCATAAATCCCTGAGACCCATGGATAATACACTATACCGTGGAACATGATAGATGTCAAGAACACATGGGCAAATCCCAAGAACACTTAGGAAGGGGATTAGTTTTCTAAATAATGCTTTTATATACATGTATCACCCTTAGCTCTCTGTGGTAAGTGTAGTCAGAGCAGAGCTGGGACCTGTTGAAGTTAGCATGCTTTTCTTGTGCCTAACAAGTCAGTTTTCTAAAAATATTATTGCAAGCTTCAGCCCGGAGTATCTGAACGGGAAATATCTGGCTTTCCTAAAAGCAAAAGTACATTCATTTAGATCCTAATTCCAGCTACTTCAGGGAAGCATAGAACATGCATCAATCCTTCCAAACAACTACTTGTCTCACCTATGTGATAATCACTCCCAAGAATTCCTGCACACTACAGAAACAAAGAATTTCCCTAAATTCAGATGAAAAATTAGAATTTTGGTTCACAATTCCTAGTATCCCAAGGACACACTCACAAACACAGATCATCATTCATAGGCAATATTGCCCAACAACATCTTTCTATAAGCGTTGGAAACAGACTATTCCTCCGTCTTCCTCCCCAGTTCTGTGATAAAGACATGGAATTAGCCAGAATTACTCTAAAAATATGGCCTGGTTGTATAAACCATTACTTCAATGCCTCAGTGAAATTAAGGAAATTCAGATATATTCTATGATGAAGATTAACTGTTTTATTATGTCATCTATTGAATTTGCCTTATAAATGTTCTTGTTTTCTAGATTTAGTTCCATCATTCCACAGTTCATCTTACTTGAACCGATTTCTGCCTCAGTTTTAGTAATTAATTGGACTAATTTATATAACTTAATTGCTGAGAAGTTAACTTTTGCAGTTTAATTGCTGACAGCCTTAGAAAAAAGCTCTTTCTAAACCTGTTTTAAAAACAGTGATTTATAGCATTAATGCAATGAAAACAAAAGCCAAAACAAAAGCCACTAAGAGCTAAGAGCCTTTGGTGAGTGATAAAAGATCATTAAAATGCTGTTCATAGCCTATATGATACAGCCAATTCTATCATTCCTTCTGTGAATGCAATTGCTTCCGCTGAATGTGCTGACAGGGAGATACAAATCCACAGATTGTTGGTGCTTGCAGAACTGCTTATCGTTTTTAAATTTAGTGGTGTATGAAAAAACACAGAAAACAAGCATGACTTACAAACTGAGATCATAAAAATGAACTTGGCTGAGGCTGTCTCTTTGAGGATTTTGAATCATGGCCCAGATAAGCCACAAAGAAAAAGGATGAGGAACTTGTCTGGGACACGAACATTGAAGTGTCCCAGCTAAACAATAGCAAAATCAAGACTCACCTGATACAGGAATAAAGCTATTTCACAAAGTGAAAGTGAGAAGTTCAACATCAGAAGAAACTGGATGCACTATTTAAAAACAATATAAAATTATTTCTCCTAGAACTTCTATTATTTGATAATAAATTAATATAAACTTATTCAATCATAATCTGTCATCTTTAAAGGAGAATTTTCCAAGATTACCAGACCTGTAGAACTCATGATTTTGCTTTCATCTGTCTTGTTATTCCAACAGATGATCCTTCATTCTGGCTGTCCTATGAAAGTTACATTATGCTATACAGCATTGGACATAGCAGCAGCAAAACACTTTGTCACTGCCTAAGGAAGAGTTCATTAAAAAAAAAACCAAAAAAACCATGACATTTTGCACAAAGCCTCATGTAGACAATAAAATATACCCTGCTTACAACCCAACTATCTTGGTCAAGGATCTCCTCCAAAAAGAGAAGAGAAATTTGGTTTGCTTTAACTAAGAAGCTGTTCCATGTAATATGAAAGATGATGACAGAAAGGGAACCAAAATGAGACAATTTCAAGGAACTAGTGACAAAGCTGTAGATACAAGAGGCAAGCACAACAGAGAAACAAGGGTCCGAGGAATAAAGATGAAAAAGAAGAAAAATTTTGATAAGATGCCCAAAGATCCAGCAGCTCTTCAGCATTCAGGCAGATATGAATATGCTTCATGAGGAAGGATCACCTTGACCACCTGCATGGAAAGAAGCCCAAGAATCTGCACAACAATGCTTATTTTTCACTCTTGGAATTGCAGGGCTCAGCATTTGTTTGAATAAAGATTACAGAGTAGAGGAAGATGCCATAATTAAAACAGACTTTACTTCAACCTGAATCAACAAATGAGCATTATCAGAACAAGAAAGGATTTAGAAATTTCATTAGGAAAGAGCAGCCACATTAAGAAATTGTCAAGGAGAGAAACTCTGGTTTTAAGCATGTTCTGAGAATATTCTCATTTGAGAAAGAAAAGGAAGAAAAAAACTGAGAGATGGTCTGAGGAAAAAAATACCCCTGGAGTACCCCATAAATAAATGGCATTCACCCTCTCAGTTCTCCTCATTCCTGCCTAGTCAGGGTTATTATCTTCAAGGACAATGAAGAACATTAAACCTTTTCTAGAGATTAACTTCTTGTCAACATTACAGAGACTCTTTGCATTAATGGACAGACTGCAGTTACTGGAGCTTCTGATCTGGCCAAAAACAAGGTAAGTATGATATTCCAAACACAGTAACACAGTATGTCAAAACAAACATACTAGAACTAGGAAAAAGCCACTAGGGAAGTTGGGCGGGAGATGGAGTTGGTCCATTTAATAAGTCTCTACAAATAAGAAATATGCTTTTTCAACAAGTTTTATGAAATTTTTATTGAGTCCTAGTTACATGCAACAATTATGAAGCATATCAAGCTAAATCTGCATATTATGGGACACATAACACAGGAGGAAATTTTCATTCTTCAAAGGCAAAGGCTACATCAGGCAATCTCCCCAGATTCCCTGTCTATTCAGAGTGACAGAAGAACCTTCAGGCTGTTTTAGGAATTCTGTATCATCTCTGGAGCCATGTAATGACTGAAGGCAGATAAGTACTGTAAGACTGATTGATATGAGGGTCATGCTTATCCACTCCTGCTCTGATAACACATGTAGACATCTGTTCTCAGAAGCGATAATTTTCTCTTTACTACAGATTTGATTTGAACATGAAGAAACATAGCCCTTAAGAACAAAACCTAATTGAACAGAAGCATAATTCTATTACAACTGCTGAATGTAAAATTTGGCTTGCAGTAGGATACAGAAGAAACGTCTGAAGTATGTTTTATGCTTATAAAAGCAAGGGCCAGCAATTAAAATTTAATAGCTTAAAAAGGCACCAACTTAATCTCATGACAAAAAGCCAAATTTTAATCAGAAATTAACCACAAAAATATATCTTCAGTTTGAAGACAACTGGATACAAAACCAGCAAATTCTTTCATATTGAATAGACAAACTTCAAAATACAGAAAGAACACATCTCTAGTTCCAGTTCTCACCACACCTGAGAACCCTATTTTCTCCAGGCAAGGACAAGAATGAAGCAACAATTTCACTTTTCCATTATCTCATTTTGCCTTTAGGATTATTCCTTTCTCCTTGCCACACTTGCACCAGACAAACACGTGACCTTGCTCGGAGTAGAGGAACATGCAAGGCCAGGAAAGAAAAAGACTTTTGCCTCCAGTAAATGAAAATGTATAACAAAGGTTGAGCCCCAGGAATAACATATGCCACAAATAATAGGGAGTACCCACTTCTTGGGAGATTTACACAATAGAATTCACACATCAGCAACAGTTTGCCTATAATATAAATTCAAATTGACAAGACTGAGGTATTATGGAACAGCATTTATCTCAAGATTGTCAGGAGAAGTCATTTCATTTCTTATGATTCATTTCATTTATACGTTAGTGTATTAACTGGATACATTATTGATCCTTGCTCCATCCAATTTCAGCTTCTATAGCATGGACAAAGTGATCCAAAAAATATCAGTCCTCTTTTGTTGCTTTTCTGAAGCATAGGAATGTCTGATGAATGTCTAAGGCAAACATCTCACTGTAATAGACATCTTGTCAAAGGAACACATTCTGGAATAAGCAACTGCTTTTGAGGAATGTGTTACTGTGAAAGTCAGCTTTTCTGTAGTTTTTGTTAGAATATCTAGAAAACTGTTGTTCTAGATGCTGTGATGTCCCCTTTGCTAGACTGGATAAAAAGGCAATGATAAAGCAATGATGACTGTCTTTGTACACTCAAAAAAAAAAAAAAAAACCCACAAAAAAACCCCAAAAAAACCCCAAAACAAAACAAAAAAAAAAAAAAAAACAACACAAGAAAGGAGAATAAAAAAGGTTGTCAGAATAAGACTACTGTATGTCTGAGTGCCACCACCCTTCAGGCAGAGAGGGCTGCTTCAAACATATATAAGCCACAGCTGTCACTCTGCAGAACTGTATGTCTTCCACTCTACAACAGTATCATTTGACAGCTGCTACAAATATTATGAATATCTTGGATGTCCTGTTATTTTCATCTGACAGTCTCTGACGCATAAGAAGCTAGCTATTACCCCAAAAAAAAAAAAAAAAAAAAAAGAAAAAGAAATTCTTTCAGGAATGCCTTTGGGATTCACCTTGTATTAATTAAAAAAAAAAAAAAAGAAAAAGAAAAAGATGTGTGGTGTATGTAATAACATGAACAGCAGCAGAAAGCACATCAGGATATCCTTCTAATGCCAAGATGGTCAGCAAGCATACATACTAGGATGCAGTCTAATTTTATTTTGATAGACACCAGGATTTGTAACTGTTTGAGAATCAATCTTCACTCTTCCCTAAGCCCTCTCCCATTCTAGGAATTCATCGAGTTTTAAAACCCTGGGAAAAGATACTATAAACATGTTTTACTGTGCAGTTGCTTTAGAGCGGGAGAGGAGCAAATGGCAGCAGCAGCTCCCATTAGGTCCAGCAAGATCAGGGTCAACATAAAGGAAGGATAGAAATGTTACTTTCACAAGAGCTTGCAGTAAAGACAGAAGTCAGAAAATCACTCAAGTAATCTGCAAGCCAAAGAACAACTAACTTCACGTCTCTTCCACTAACTGACTCCAGAGCCAGAGCCAACATACTCCTGGAAGTTTTAGCTTCTCACAGGAAAACCAGATACTTCTGATCTCTGCAGTAATTGTGTCAGTGGATGTTCACGCCCTAGAATCAAACTGTTCTGTACTTCTGAGATCTTCCTGATCTCAGTGACTGCTGCACACCAGTGATGGCTTGCTGCACACAGGGTGTTCTGCAAAGAAAGGTGCTGCCAAAGTCAGCATTTTTCCTGGGGAAGGCAGCCCTTGGCAGAAACAATTTGCTTCTAATGTTTAAAATGGCTGATCCTACACTTCTCCATTTTCCAGTCTTACGCGATTTTCTCAGGGGCAGCCATTCCAATTCGTCACGATAAAACTCCCACCTTCACACCGTAAGGCTATTTCGACAGCCCCACTTGCCAGTTCTGTCGTCCCCAGCCCGCAAGAAGCATTACCGGCAGAAATTTAACCCCTTCGCTGAAACGCGGGTAGCCAAGCTGTTCAGGCAGGACTCTTAATCACAACTACAAATCCCTGCCAAATAAAAGCTGCCAATTCGATTTTAGCTGGAATGGCAGTTCCAGAGCTGGAGCGCGCTGCCCGCACACGCGGTGCGCACGCGCCCCCCTGCGGCCGCCGAGCGCCGGTGCGGGCCCGGCTCCGCCAAGGATCCCGCTTGGAGCACCCGGCCTTTCACCCCTCGGGAGCAGCTCTGCACCGCGCCCGGGCCTCTGCAGACAGCACCGTGTCTGTCACACTCACATTCAATCGCGTGAAATGATCGCTTCAAATACGGCACTCAAACGTTACAGAATACATGCAATAAAACCGAGAAACGTATAGAATCCCAGGCTATAGTGCGGCGTCTTGGAGAGATTTACACTTTGTTGATACAATTGCAAAAACAGCAACTCAGTTAAATTTTTGTGTTTACTGTCTCAATCCTTTCTCCTCCCCTTAAAAGAAATACCCCGAAATCCTTAGGGGAGAAGAAGACAGGGAAGTAACAATATTTACCTAATCTCCGTGTTCTTCTTAAATTAAATTGCTTTAGGCCTTTTTGTTCTTTTTGTTGTTTGGGCTTTTTAACTCATAAGGGGACATAGCACATAGCAAGTTTAGAAAGAGGTAGCATAGTTTCAGATGACAGGAGACATTAACAGCCATATGTAGACCTTACCGATGTATCATGCATTATGCAAGACTTGCACCAAATCATCATTGTTCTAAAGTACGCATGTAATAAAGACAGTGAAGACAGAACTTCTTACACAGTAGTAAAACAGAGCACTCGACTTGTGGTTGCTAAGGAATATAAACAGTGATGCAGAGAACTGCCAGATGAATCCAGCTGGGATAAGCATCCAAACAATTTTACACTTTTTTTTTTAATTTGTTTCAATAGGATAACACCATAATTGGCTAAGAGACCAGACAAAGCCCACAGAAATCAATGGAAAATGGAAAACTTTCCCTTGACTTCTCTGGGTTTTGGTCTGTGTCACAAACTGCAACAGTGACAGCCAGGAAACGAAAAAACAGAATTACACAAAAAGCAGTTCAAATTCAATCAGTCTTCCACAGTCAGAACCCCACAGAAATTCAATATCTCTCCACTTGCTATTTCACATTTATATAGCTTTTTTTTTGTCTGTACATCACATAATTAGAAGGCAATTACCTAAATTATAAATTCTTCATATCATTAAAGCTATTAACAAAATTTCATTTTCAGTGTAAGAGCATTCACGCACCAACCAAGCAAACAATCCTTCCTGACTGCATCCCAAACTTGACAGGAACTCCATTTCAATTTCATTCTACTCCATCTACTTATGAAGCCTTTCAGCAGATCCAAATACAGCAAAAAGTCACCCAAATTAAAGAAGGGGGGAGAAGAAAAAGGTAACTTGTTAAGGCACCTCATCTTCTTTGTAGAGACATTTTGTTTTCATACCTCAGTTTTGCCTTCAGCAAGTTTTGGAAGGTTCCAATTAAAACATGCTTTGAGCACTGGGCACCATAAGGCCTGGTGATTTCCTGAATTAAAGCCTAAAAATGCTTCAATGCTCATTCCATCCAGTATTTTTACTCTCCTGCCTCCAAGTTAACTACAAAGACCAAATGCTACAAAGCACAGTTAATATTTCATGTTCTTGCACTGGTTTTTTTTCAGACTACTGTGCACCTAGGCCTCTTTCTAGCATTTTGCACTCAGAACCAAGGGCCATGGCAACCCAGAAAGTCCAAAGCCATGACTAGAAAATGACACCCTGTCTCTGCACCTTTCTAAGCAGCAGCAGCTACAACACCAGTTACATGTGTTGCACAAGCAACAGCAAGTGGCACCCAGCAAGGAGGTACATCTCAACACCACCTCCATCCTGCTTTTCCTTCCATTGATCCTACCCATCTGTGGGGAAAGAAAATTACTTACAGATGTCAAACTTCAAACTTTGCTTCCTTTTATGAGCAAAACTTTTAGTGGAAACATCATAAAGTTGATTAAAGTGTGAACATTACCATTATGAGGGAGGCGATTCCGCCCCCCTACTCCACTCTTATGAGACCTCCCACAGAGTGCTCCCAGCACAGGAAGGATTTGACCTGTTGGAGCAAGTGCAGAGGAGGGCCATGAAGGCTGGAGCATGTCTTCTATGAAAACAGTCTGAAAGAATTGGGATTGTTCACCTGAAGACTCTAGGGAGATCTTAGAACACCTTCCACTACCCAAAGGGGGATACAAGAGTGCTGTAAAAGAGGGACATTTTACAAGTGCCAAGTGGGAATGGCTTCAAATTGAGAAAGAGTAAGTTTAGATTGGATAATAGGGAGAAATTCTTAAGCATGAGGGTGATGAGGCGCTGCCACGGGTTTCCAAGAGAAGTTGTGGATGCACCATTCCTGAAAGTGTTCAGTGCCAAGCTGCATGGACCTCTGAGCACCGTGGTGGAGGGGAAGGTGTCCTTGCCCGTGGCAGGGGGGTTGGAACCAGATCATCTTGGAGGTCCCTGCAAATAGCCCCGCCGCTGTCGGGCGGGCCCTGGCATAACCGAGGGCTGCCCAACCCCCGGCTGTGACCCCAGCCCAGCAGCCCCCGCCTCTCCCCGCACCATCGGGCTCCAGGCCTCGCTTCGCCGGCACTACACAGACGGAACCGATGAGGGACCCGCACAGGATCGCTGAGGAGCAGCGCGCAGGCGGCAGCGCCGGCCAGGGCCCCGTGCCCGCTCCCCGCCCCGCGGGCGGCGCGGGGCCGGCCCGGCA
>VZUI01023428.1:0-19308 GCA_013401135.1 Cettia cetti
CTTTCTTTCTTTCTTTCTTTCTTTCTTTCTTTCTTTCTTTTCTTTCTTTTCTTTCTTTTCTTTCTTTTCTTTCTTTTTCTTCTTCTGAGGGAACAGAAACCTCTACTGTTGTAAAAATCTAGTCATGTAGAAATGACACAGCATCAGAGAGGTGTGTAAAAGGGGAGAACCTTCTCCCCTTTTACAAAATAAAACTAATGTTAAGCTATTAAAATCTAAAGAGAAATATAAGGAGAAAGAGGCTGGAGTGAGTCTGCTTAAACAACAGTCTGAGGAAAATGATGGAGCATATTTTTCTCAGCTTAATTCCATTCTCCATTTTTTAACTCACTGATACCAATGTTACTTTATTGACTCCACCATTTCTCTTTATTTAAATGTTCATTTAGCCCAACATGCTCCATATGTGTCAGCATATTGTTGTCCAACAGTCATTGGGATCTAAAAATCAGCTTAAACTGCTCTGTTGAGTGGAGACATATATATTTTCTTGTGCTCTGGAACTGAAGCTGAGGGTTGGGATGGAGGGCAGAAGAGCGATGGTGTGTAAATGGACAGTCAGAAAGAGAGAGACTTGTAGGTCCAGGAATAGTGACATCAGCATGAAAAAAAATTTTCCCTTGTAGTTTTTTTCCAGTGGGGAAAAACAAATATAATTTTTCCCACCAGAGCAATGAAAAAAAAAAATCTCATCACTGCAACATGGTGCCACATCAAATTTCTCTCAGAAATGTATTTATTCTATCTCCTTTCCTTCTGTGGATGTGCTAAGTACCTACCCACAGCTTTCAGCCAGAGCTGTAGCAGCTGTCTCTTGGCAAGATTCAATTCTGAGACACAACCATTGCACCTGGGGAAACAGGTGGTTGCTCTTTTAAAGTGAATTTCAGGATTCAAAAAAAAAAAAAAACAAAACCAACTTCTCTAGAAGTTAGCAAAGCCAGAGCCTTTTGAAATGGGAGACAGAAAATGAGCCTGCTTGTCACAGAAGAATTGTTTGCCAAATTAGTTGTGTAGAATAGAGAACACCACGATGCAAGCCCTGGCTCTGTGTAGCCCACAGAAATGACAGGATCGTCAGTGTTGGACAAGTAGTTATCCTGTCTCAAGGTGGCCTAATTAATATTGCAAACCAGTAAAGAGTGATACTGAGATCAGGATACTAGTTTAATTGCAAGTCAGATTTCTCACTCAGAATGCACACGTTTGAGAAATCAGTCTGAATCAGAGATAAAAGAAGTTTTAAAGCCTGATTCCCCCCCCCCCCCCCCCCCCCCCCCGACATCCTGACTCCTTGTATCACACCCTGGTGTCATGTTACTGGTTACACAGGCTATGCAGGTCCTCAGTATGAACAGAAACCCTATCTATCCCTTCCAAAATCTGCATATGATAGCAATGAAATGTTTCTTTTATGGACTTTTATTGTGTGATTTTCATCTGAAAACTCCCAGAGATAGCAATATCTACTGCACCAAATACATATTGGTTGACTGACATCTACAGCCTGAAAATTCAACCTTTGCCTATAAATTCCATAATTGTGGATATGTGACAGGCTAAACAACCTACCTACCACTTCTTTATACAATCATGTGCAAACATGTGTCTCTACTTTTCACAGTAACATTTAATTTTTTTAAAGTGACAGAATCTTTGTTTTCTTATGAGCTATTCAAAAACCCTCTAGCAGTTGACTTTGAAACTATTACTGTCAGAATCTTGAATGACTCTAATATCGTTCTACTTTGTCTTCCTTCCAGAAGTCATTAATTAAGGACATTATTCTGAAGCATTAGTGTCTGAACACGCCAATGAAAATTCAGTTAAATGACTCAGCTTCTGAGAACAAATTTGTTTCTTTCCAAACAAAGCACTAGGCCTTCATTAATGCAGAATAGCAAAAAGTTTAGAACAATCTGTTCAGATTTTGTGAGCAATTTTTAAACTTTGCCTGCTGCCAGTTAGTGTGTGGCTTTCTCAATCTGCTGAAAGATAACCATAGGTTACTCTCTTGCTTTTTATCCTGAGAAGTTCATAAATCATGACTTTATCAGATGCATTTGCCACTGTAACATGCTGAGTTCCTGTAACATGAATTGTCTCTCATCTTCCTATGGAATACTTACTTATTTTTTAGAAAAAACCCACAAAAACCAAAAAACCACAACAGAAATGGTTAGTGGTGGAGTCATTTTCCTATGAGTAGAAAATATGGCTAAACAGAAACATTAGACAATCCTTGTAAAAACTGCTGCAATCCATTGCTGGAACATAAGCAAAACAGATTAGATCCACAAAGCATGTACCTTGTCGCTATCTGCAGTGTCTAAAGAGGATGGACTGCTTCATTTCCTGGATTCATGGATCCCTAATGAAGTATAATTGTATCTCCATGATGGTTTCATGCTAATTGAAGGAGACTACAGAGGAAACCAGCTTCTGAAAGCAAGCAGTTAACATTAGTCTTTCAAGGTACTGCCAGCATTAGTCTTCTTTCAAGGTAGTTCTAGCTATTTTGTCACCATCCATTTCTATCATCATTTCATCCTTTCAGACAACACAGAGACATAGGAATAACAAGAATATGTTACGATTTTTATAATATATAAATATTAATCTTTTAATATCTTCTTGCAAAGGAGTAGTGTTTTTAATTGGATTACAAATTTTTATTAGCTTTCCTACAGTGGTATAAATTCAGCCTCATATTGTCATGAGATATAAGATATACCACTAGCTATAATATTCTTCTTATTCTGTCTAAACAGTTATTTTATTTAGCTATTTATTACTGAGCCTTGCCTACTGAGATCCAGACAGAACCCTGCATGATCTCTCTCTCTCTCTCTCTCTCACCTCCTTAACCACCTGCCTGGGGCAGAGCAGGATCATTTACTATTTCTACTTCTGACTTTTTTCAGCCTGAAATTGTTAATTACAGTTGCAAAAAACAAAGTCAGGCCTTTTCTAATTGCTTTCCCCCCACTGCCTCAAACAAACTGATTATTCTGTATCTGAGGCTACACAATAGAGATTTTGAAACTGAAAAGAATGAGCTGCCAGGCTGAGGTGATTTTAGCTAAATTGCCTTCTTCATGACAGCAGAGGGTTAAGCTTTCACACAGTCATTTCACTTAAAGTGATTCAGACTTTGAGCAGTATCTTCTTATACTGTGACCACTCTGTACACTTTTATTACATCATTGTAACCTCAGCAGTATAACTGCTGAGGCAACATAAATTAGCCTTAATGTGATTGTACACGTAATTCACAGGGGTTTAACTCCCTTTAGTTGACCACAATTGCAAGATGCCCTAATGAAGGCCAAAGTCTAGCCTGAAACCTCTTTTAACTGTATGCTTAGTTTTTCTCTGCTGAGGCAGAGTTCTCTCAGTACTGGGAGTAACTGGAATTGTTTTTTCACCTTCCTTTCACCATCACTCTTGCTGAAAGTCTTCAGAGGTGTCCCAGGTAAAATGACCAAAAGAAAAAAGTATGCTTACTTCCTCCCAACTATTTGTTTAGATTCTGTCCTGGAATGAACACCTTTGAGTACATTAAAGTACTAATAAAAAAAAGCATAACCAGTTTGGCAACTTAAAGAAATTACCTGTGTTTAAGAAAAAGCCAGTTTAAGAAATATTATTTTGGTATTGCAGCTTTTGCATTTGCTTTTTCAACAGAATGTTATTTTAGCTCTGTGGAAGAACTATACGCTCTAACCATTCTGTTTTACAAAATTTATTTGGCAAGTATAACTTCCCTACACCTTCCTAGCTGACAGTAGAAAAACTAAACCTCACTCCTTTTCAAACACTTTGGAATTTCCCTTGGTTTTGTAGAGGATTATGGAGATAGCTTTGACTGAATCAAATTATGCTCCAGAAGCTTTTGAAGAGAAGTTCAGTCTCTCCAGGTACTCAGAATTCTCTTCTATAGGCTGAAGAAGTGACGGAAAGGTTTAATCAGATTTGATCAAAGGGTCTCTCCTCTAGGATACAGATTTTTCTGAAGCAGGTTAGAACTGGAATTATGAACATTGAGTCAGTAATGTATACATTTAAAAGGAAAATAATACTAGGATTTTGTCTTCCCTAGGAAATGTGTGTATAACCTATATTTCTAGGTCCATGTAATTCAGTGCCACTACATCATTTCATGGTTTTACAAATTATTAACATTTCAATAAAATATCACATTTAGTATTTACAATTCAAGGACATATAACAGAAAATAAGAAAAAGTAAATAACCCAACCATGACAGTAAAAATTAGAGTAAAAATTGAAAGCACAATAAAATCACAACTCTTTCTTCATGGGGGGAATTTGTGCATTTCAGTTTTTGTTGTCTCAGGTGTTTTCAGCTTACCTGGAGATGCTGTTTCACTTCCTCAGCTCCCAAGTCTGCAGAAACCCCAGAGCCCTGCTGAAGACAACAGAGCTGTTCTTGGGCCCCACAGCTAACCTGTTATCAGCCTGAAGAGGAAGTATCTATCTGCCTAGCCTACACAGCAATTCCATTGTTCTGAAGCAAAAGGCTTCTTATAACTCTGGTAGCTGGAATTATTACTAATGTTTTATTAAAGAGATGAAATTTTGTTTCAAAAGCCCCAGACATGTCTGAAATAAATGTTGCTGAGACTTTCCAGTTGCATATTTAATACATCCATTTATCTGATAAAAAACCAGCAACATTTAATATTCAGGTTTTTTCTTTAAAGAATTGATATCCCGTCTATCCAAGTTCCACTGCATCCCCGCTCCCTCCACAGAAAGGTAACCACACTAAGTCCAAATTGCATTTGGTTGCCCTCAATCAATTCATTTCTATATCACTGCCAATTATTTGGTCTGAGATATCCATTTTCAAAAAGCACATCAGTTTAGGTCCTCCAATTTCTCATTGCAACAACATGTCTCTGACTATGTGTGGGAGATGTTTTCACTTTTAGCTATCTGATTTCAGAAGTGTCTCAACCTGATGAGAGAAGCAAATGCTTTTTTTTTTGAGTCACTGGGGACTGTAAGACTGGAACAAATGCTGAAAATTTCTTTCAAATTAAATCTCAAAACTTAACTATCAAAATAGCATCTATTCCATTAGCATGTTATTGACAAGTGTATCTTTTTAGTGAGGTTAAGTTGCTCCCTGCTCTTATAAACCAGAGGGAATGCAAATCATGCTTTACAACCAGCTTTGAGATTGGAATATATTGTCCATTGTTACATTGGTCTCCCTTTTACACCTGAATTAGCATCCCTTAATAAGCTGCTTTCATCATTTAATGCTCCCATCCAAAATCCAAACTAGCTTGGCTTCTCCAAATTTTTACCAAATCCATCATATTCTATAAATTGTAGGCTTTTTTATAATCTTGATCTTTCTCTTTCAACTGAAGCAACTGATTTACAGTTTTTCATGCTCTTATTCACCTGTATAATTGGCTCTTAATTACTCAAGTAATATCACAAACACCAACAAATTACTTGCAGTAGGGAAAAAGTTCAAACATTTTTCCCATCACATCTAGAGATTTAGTCTGATCAAATTTGTGTGAGTAGGGCTGGAGAATGGCATACAAAACATAGCTGATCAATAGGGCTCCAATAGCATCAGCTCTGTGGCTGAATCAGTGTTAGGCTGTGACCTGAGTATTTCCCACATGACTGTTCACTGTTTGCTCCTTTGTGTGAAGTTTCAGAGGTTTTTTAGCATCTATTTCATAATTCATATGCTGAAGTTTTTGCAGAGTTTTTTTCTATATTCAAGGTTCTTTGCAGGTGACACAGACTAACTTTATCTACCAGGCTACACATTCTCACTAACAAGCAAAGGAAGTAGCCACAGAAGGGTTTTCATATAATTTCTTTACAACAAAATTAAATTTTATTAATTTAAAATAAAAATTTGTTTCCTGTCAAAAACACTGCACATATAGATTTTCTAGAGGGGTTGTGGAGTCTCTCTCACTGGAGATATTCAAGAATCATCTGGGCACACTCCTGTGCAATGTGCTTCAGGATGATCCTTGAGGATGCTTGAGCAGAGAGGTTGCACCAATGTTCCACTGTGGTCTCTCCCAACATATTCTGTGATTCTGTGAATATCAAACATTAAACTTGCTGAGTGGTTTTTGAAGATTCTGTTTTGGTGTTTCAACTGTGAGTATTTCCTTTTGTTTGCAATTAAGTTAACACAAAAGATTTAATAATTTCAACAGTCTTCTCTGAATCATAAAAAATAACTTTTTTTTTGTGAAACTCTTAGATTATGACCAAGACTGTATTGGACTTCTTTTCAACTCATACAAAAATTGCTTCTGGAACATGAGATAAGGTGCTTTTTGGATAGACACCTTTATCTTTTTATCTTTTTATCTTGAAATATATGTATGTATCAAAAGTGCTGCTATGTAAATATACTTTATTTAAGCTCCTTTCAGTAAAATGGGACAATAAATTACAGATTTTCTTGGATCTTAAGAGGTCCTCATGTCTTTTCCTGTTAATGCTGGAATTCTATTTAACATTATGTTATGTGAGACTTTTTCCAAGAAATTTATATATTTATATATATAAACCAGAGCGCATCTTAATAATGGGTAAGAAAGCAAAACATTGTCATAAGCTTGCTGATGCAGAAGCCATGGCTGTCATGACATATTTCTATTTTATGAGTTCTTGCATTTATTGAAGAAGGAAATTTTTGAAAGAAGCTAGATATCTAAGTCACACTGAAGATGGTTGTTCAGTTCCCTTATGTTCTATGAGACATTCTACCACAAAGTTATTTTAGTTTAATCCTTCTGACTTTATAGCATGAAAATAAGATAACACACAAATGCTTACTGAAGACAGCTACTGCTACTACCACTGTCATTATTATTAAATTCTTTCTGTCATTTATCAATTCTCCTGATTATTATTAAAAATAAAAAGTAGTGAAAATTCATACACTGGAAAAGATCTGTTATGACATAGACAGCAATCGATGAAGGGGAATGATCTATCAATGCAGCTGAAAATCCAGGAAAAAACCACAAAGATTATGTTTGTTAAAAAAACAATTCTTGCATTTCATTTTTGAGCAAAACAAGTGAATCTGTGTGGCTGAACTGTCAGACTTTAATTGCTCCAAAAGCTTAATGATAAACGGGGAGAAGTGTCAGAAATTCACATGATTTATTATCTTCCTACACTTCAGTGTCAAGCAAATGTACAATCCCAGAGGGATACCCAACCACTTCCTGACAGGCCCTCAGTGCTGAATTAATACACAGTGTAAAAGAAAAGTTAATGTAGAGTATCAGAATTGATTAATGGAAGTCATGTCGGCTGTCAGTCCTCTGCAAACTAATTAGGCAAAATTCTCAAGAAAAATCAGCGTTGTATATGAAGGTTGCCAGAAACTTTAAAGAGGATCATAAAAACAACAGTGGACAATTATATAAAAAAATACAATACAATACAATACAATACAATACAATAAAAATAAAATAAGACAATTGGATTTTTTTGTTTCAATGTTTAATATGTATTCATTTGGGTACCTGATTTTTTGCCTAGAAACTAATATGTTAGTCCTGTAAATTCATTCTAGTTATTTCTGTTTGAGTTTTCCAATCTCTGGAGTAACTTTTTATTTCAAGACTTTTGAATGTTTTAAAACAGAATTTTGAAACACTGATGAAGTAATAAAGCCCAAATAATCCTAGGTTAAAAAAATCTCATCCCCAGTACTAGAATTTATGTCATTAGGTTGAACTAATTCATTCAGCTTTGCTCCAGGGCTACTGAAGACTGAAGTATTCTATCTTTCAGCATGCCCCAAAGTCAAACCCTCTAACAATTGACATGCTTTTGGCCTTGTCATGTTCCACATGGACATAGCATGCCAAGGGAAAGCCATGTAATTGCTTCATATAGCACAACCTGGAATATCTTGTTAAACATTCTGAATGTTCCTATACCCAGGCACTACAGCTGGTGCTGGGGTTTTTTATTATATATATTGTCTGCCCTATAAAGAATCAGGAACCTCTTCTCAACATTGAAGTCCTTAATCACAGTACAGGGCTTTCATGAACATTATTCTGTCAGAAATTCTGGAGTCAGTTCAGCCCTTTCATGCTATGAAGAGCTGGTACTATTGCCCTGGTACAATAAAGTGCCATCTCCTCTACCACAGAACTATGTCACCTTATGGTATTTTCTAATGTCCACGTGGAAGTGTCAGAAGTCAGAGTTCACTGCAGCTCTGAACTGAGCAAAATCAATGCCTACTCCATCCATATTGGTTTTCATTTTATTCATGTGTATTCTACAAATAATCCCACATGGTACCTTTACTGCAGTACTGGAGATGCAAAGCCAAGGGTAGTGTATCCATGCAACTTATACTCTTATTCATGCCATGTGAAAAAGTGTTGAAGCTCATAGACAGCTTGAGCTAGTAAGGCAGATAGGCCAATAGCTTCACTCTGAAAAGCTCCTTAATCTGCTTGCTGGAGCAGGGTCAGCTCAGTCCTTCAATAGCTGAATCCATAACTTCTCCAGGGTCTCGCATCCCTATAGGGTATTACCAGCTTCATCAGCCCATTTCCAGTCCTTTCTCATGAATCACATCCCAGCTGAGTCAATGTGGTGGGCGTATGTGAAATCAGAAATAGCCCTGAAAATAGCCCTGCTGTGCTTAGAGACAGGGAAGGACCCCAGCTTGTCCTGAAGTTTCAGTGCAAACATGCTTTACAGCCTGGTTCTCTCATGGCATGCCAGGTCCCATTTCTACTTAAGCATCCCTAGAGTTCACACTTCCCTAGAGTCCACACAACTTGGGAAAAACTATTAATGTAAGGAGAGGACTTCAATGTATGAGTGGAAATTATCCTTGTAGCTGGTCCTGTCACACATTTTCTTCAACCCTTTATCTATTTACTCCTTCTTCAAGGGATCACACACCCAGCTCCATCAGCTCTAGGACAGCTCAGAGTCCCACACTAGAGCAAAAACTTTTTTGATCCAGGATGTTCAAGGGAATTTCTCTCCCAGAAACAAACTGATAATGGTTATGAGACTCCACGAGGAGGGGCTTTGGGGACACATCCTTTCTGCTGTACACATTTCAATGCATAGAGAGAGTCCAGCTATGACAGATTAGGTGTTCACTGTGTTTTGCATGCACATCTGAGAAAGAGCCAGAGAAGGCTCAAGAGTCCTTTGAGAGCCTTTTCTTTGATTGTGGTCTCTGTGAATGAGAAAGGAAAATCCTAGATAGTAACAATTGGGACAAATTGTCAGTGTTGTGGTGTCTGATATTCTCAGGATATGACAGATTCAAATTGATCTACCCACATAAAATTAAGAGTGAACACCCAAGTCAACTAGTGACATACCCATGGGGCCTGATACTTATTCAGACATTTTGTGATGCTCCATTCAGACACTAAAGTGCCAAGCTGATGGGGCAGATGTTTCACAGCACGTTTTACTTTGCCTTGCAGAGGAAGAGAGAGCTGCTATCTGAGCAGTGAGGAAGATGGTCATTCGTATTTCACAGTGCCACATCTTTAAACCATTTTTGCTGCTGTATTTATCCTCCCACAGCAGTTCCCTGGAAAAAGAGGAGCTGAGAGATTATTGCCACTAACTTGAGACAGTGGATGAGAGCAGGCAAGGTTTGATGTTTAGAAGCAGTCAAGGGGCCTCAGAGCTCTTGGCATGACCAAGGCATCCCATGGGCCCTGATACGTGCACCATAACCAGAGCACTCTGAGGGCACTTGCAGTTCTCAGAGATCAAGTGATTTAACAGGTGCCAAAATTCTCTTCAGGAGCCTAAGTCTATGATAAATTTAAACTTAATCCCCACAATCCTTGTTTCTATTTCCTCATATCTTTGTGACAACTAATATCTAAATCTAGCTAAAGTTCTTCTAAATAAAAACTGCCTAGCATGATCATAGATGCATCAGCTTGAAGTACAAACAGCAGAGCAGTTATTAGCTGTAGTTACATCTACAGATGGATCATTGTTTATTATTATTGAGTATAAATATGCCTTGGAGTTACAGGCAGGTCCTGCTCTCTCACTGTGGTTGTCACATTTTGCCAGTGCCACCCGTCCTCTTTATGGCTCTTCTTGACTATGCTTTGTAGGAAAAGAGACAGATCATTACAGCATGGCAATGATGGGCTACAGCCTGCTCCTATTTCACTTGACATGGATTGACACTGAGTTTCCTGAAGAAGAATTGATCCATGCTCAGAAGAGAGTCCTGCACATCCTGTCTGCAAAGGTAGGTTGGCAGGCAGAAAGACACCCCCATCTGTCCCCAGGCATCCTGATGAAATTCCATACTGTTAAACCACAGGAGCCAAACTTCAGCCCTGCAGCTCTCAGTGAGCAAATGCAGTCCAATGGCTCCCCTTGAACAGGGAGGTTTCTACCCCCAATACAGTCTGCAAGGCCTGCCTGTTGCTGGCAAAGGCTGCTTGATGACAGATATAAAACTGACATATGCATGTGCCTGGATTCTGATATCCATGAGCAAACCTAAAGTACTACCCTAAATATCCTGCCAGACTTGTTCTTGCACATCCAGGCATGTTATATTCTTCAGCCAGCACATCAGATGTTCTCAGAGTAATTATTGTCAGGGAAAATAAGCAAACACTTCACAGCAGAATGGACTCATCCAGACAATCTATAAAGGATTAGGTAGTTGCCAATAGACGAACATTTTTCACAGAATCATCCTCTCTCTAATCCTCAACTCTGTATTATAGGGAAAATGCACAAAATACCTGCAAAAAATGAGCATAAGAGGTAAAAATCATAATTTTACTGGAAACAGAAAACATGGGCTCAACAGAGCTGGCATTTGTACCACACATAATATGATCTGTCACCTGATAATTTTCCCTCTTTCAAAGATGTAAATATCACCTTTCTCCTTTTCCCTTTTATTTCCAAAATGGTGTAGCTGCTACACTAACTAACTGAACTCCAAACATGTTCTAAAATTGTGTTTGATTTTGAAATCTTCTGCTTTTCTTTCAGAAATGAAGTCTGCCTAGATGTTCATCTAATTTTTCCAGATGAGCAAAGAAATTGCTCTACCATACCAACTAGAAAGTAACACAGTGAGAACTTACTGACTTCCATCATTTTAAAGCTACTGCAGGATTACAACAGGATTCATAGACTTTTTCTTGAACAAAAGCAAAAGGAGGGGCATTTGCTATCAAAAATATTTTCTGAAGCCATAATGTCCAGATGCAAATGAGCTCTGCAGGGATTTAATTCTTTCCAGGCTGGATGCTTGTAATTATTTCACCTTAAATTGACTTGAGATTAGGCTGTTATCTTGAAACAATCTGTCAAAGAATTCAGTATCTACTTTTTTCTTCCCTGCTGCACTAGTGGAAAGTTTTCTATCCTGACCACTTTACGGAAAAATTGATGCCCTTCTTTTTTAATTAAGTACTGTCTTTTGTAAAAAGTGAGGGTGTGACAGATGTATAATCTGTGTGTGCACTAGGGTAATTTTAAGATATCTGCACTAGCCAGTGAAATGACATGAAGTCCTTTTACAGAACTGCCCTAGGAAAAAAAATAAAGACACGTTACAAACCGTGGATGCACAAATCTCAGTCAATACTAAAAGCTGGAGAGTGCCTAATGAGCTGTAGGAGAACAAGGCTTGAGGGGATGTGCTAACTAACACAACATCAGCCACGACCCTGCAGTCAGGGCTGACAGAAACAAGTCTGTGCTCGGTGACCAGCCGACCCTGCTGCCTGCAGCTGGCTCCTCTTCAGCGGCCTTTCCCAAGTGCCAATGAGAAAGGTAAGGCCAGAAAGATGAAGGCTTGCACAGCCAGCACAGCACTGCTCCCTTTCCTTCTGCTGCACAGGGAGATGAGCCTACCCTACAGCCCCAGAGCCTGCAAGCCCCAGTCTTCTGACACTCTCTTCAGCTTAATAGGCACTTCATTTCACCCTTGACATGATAGCGAGACACCTCAAGCAGAGTTTTAATTTTCTCTTCTGCCTGCTGGCCACTTAGGATGTTTAGCCCTTCAACACCTTAATGCAGCTGACTGGATCAAACACCACCTAACAAGATGTTTGTCTTCATGCAGAATGTTTAAAACACTATCTTATCCATGTTTTTAAGTTTGTACCAAGAAAAAAAAAAACAAAACACAAAACCCAGCGAAATTGCAGGTGTTTGAAACCAAATAAAGGCACAGAATATGAGCAGTGTGACAAATGACAGAGGTCTGAAATACATTCAGCTGCTCTGAATTTTTCTAAGCCTTGGTTCTGGCAAAGCTGTTGAGTTGGACAGGACAGCCTGGAAAGCAGGGAATGAAATGGAATTTGAGTTAATTTTGTTTCATCGTCTGCTGCCAATGTTCAGGTGTTCTGATGCAGACATTCAAGAAAAGATGTTTAAAGATGTTTATCATAAAAGCTCATGGCAGAACCTTACTGTTTCCAATAGCAGCTAAACATAGTGAGGTACATCTAAATAACAAGAATCGAAAGATCCAAAGGAATAGAGTAACTCAACCATTCTTTTATGACTGCTGACACACGGCTGCCACCCCTGCATTTTATCTCACGTTCCCTCAGTCTCACATAACTCCTTTAGCAGAGAGGAGCATATTTCTTTCTGAAACTATTTGCTCACTTTAAACTAAAATCTGTAAAGGAAAACAAAAGAAGTTTAATTTATTGACCTAAAGCAAGCCAGAGATGTGATATTTTGGCTTTCTTTTTCCTACTGCAGCATGATTTTCAGCAAATTCTGCTACCTGATACACCTGGAGCAAGTGAATGCTGCTGAGAGTCCAGCATATTCAGGAGGAACAGACTGTCAGTCAAAACTGCCTACAACAGACCTCAAAGGAGGATCCTGACCATAAACAGTAATAACAAAGTTTTGCTGTCTGGTTATTTTTGTTGCTACTTGGTATTTTATATCAGAAAAGACAAGCTTGGGTCATACAGTCTATCCTCTGTACTCTAAACTTCTCCCTGCATCATTCTCACCAACCCCTGGCTCTCTGACCTGATCAGCAGTGCTGCAGGCCTTCAGGTATCTCTCCCCTGACTTCATCCTTAAGCACAGCTTCTGTGGCACTCTCAACCCCACAGCACGGTGGCTGCAGGAGGGGCAGCTTGTCCCTTGCCATACCCATGAACCCACAAGCCCCAACCAGTGGTATAGTCAAAATTAAACAAGTCAGATCTCTGGCCCTGGGCTCATGCCCTGGGAGGCAAAGCACAGGTCCCTTGGGACTTTCGCCCTCCACTCACTCGTGCTTGCTCCAGCTTCTCACCAGCTGAGCACAGCAGCTGCCTATTCCAAGTCAATCTATACATTTCTCCATCGACTAGCTTTAGATCTCAGAGGACTAAACATGCTACCCCAACAGAGAGGTTTAGTGCTCACATGGTGATGTAGGAACTTTACACCACCAAAAACAGTTTTCTCCACTTTCAATACAACCTGCAGCGCTTGTTTTCCAAGGTCAAGTGACTTCAATATAGGGAAATAATTTAAATATTTTTAGAGATATTTTAAATACCTCTCAGGTGTTATTTTCCTCTTGTTCATTTTCTACAGATAATATCATAATGTTAGTAAAAGCTGTGCAGGAAAAAATGCAGAAAAGAATGCCTCACATTTTGTAAAACAAATTGAATGCTTAGCTCTCATTAAAAAAAAAGAAATTATTGGTCATCCAATAGAATGAAATTACAATTTGGTAATAGTTAACAACGGCTCTCTAATGCAAAATAGATGTGACAGATACCCCCAGGGGTTGTCTAGTCAAGGCAAGGTAACCACACTGTGTTTCTAACTCATGTTTGCAGAGAAAGCTTACAGCATCCAACATCCTCTTAGTACAGAGGACCACTGATTAACAAGGCCAACCAGAGGTATTTTACCCTGATGTGCATGCAGAAACACCCTTCCTACCTCTTAAAAACCACCACACTTCTTCATACTCACATGCATGGAGACCATTCATTCCTTTTTCCTTTGTACATTTGGGGAGTGATATCATGTTGTTATCTCTTCTCTACCTTATCCATTGTTCCCTCACAGGCCACATTTAGCCCTGTCCTAACCTTATTGCATTCATCACATCAAGTCATATATTTGGTATTTTTCAGACAATGAATGCTTTTTCCAGTTATTCTGAATTCTAAATACTGCCCGCCCTAGTTCTTCCAACTGCTTCCATTTTACCATCCCCAGATGAAATAAATATGCTCTTTAATAACATATTTGATGCAAGGAGTGACTGACACTGAAAAATGTATTTAGAACATAATCTGAAGTATTTTCTTACTTTGACCAGAAACTTTTAGATGCATTTTATGAGAAGAGCTTCCCAGTCCCTTTTTTCATGTCACAGTAATTTCATCAAGGTAGTTTTGCCCTTTTTTTATTTTAGGAGAACAAAATATATATGACAGAGAACAAACCAGCTTAGTAAAGTTAGTTGGGTTTTTTTTTTTTCTCTATCCAAAAATCCTGCTATTATTCATGCTATTATTTGTCATTTAGCTATTTTGAAAGCTTTTTGATTATTTCTTCTGCCACCATTATAGACATCAGAGCTGAGCTGACTGGTGTGTAATTTCCTCTCTTTTTTTTTACTATGTCTAAGGACAGGTAATACATTTGCCCTTTCTGGAATGACATAGTTTCTGAATAATTCACAGAATAATAGTTAATGGCACTGACATTTTTCTGTTTGCTCTGGAAGAACTCTTGAAGGAGTTTCAAGGCCATCCACTAAACTATCCAAATATTCAAACATATTCTTTCACCAGTCTGTTGTCCTGGACTTTCTGTCACTGGTGCCAATCGTATTAACCATTTGATCAATGAAAACTCAATGTGATGGCCAGTACAGGGCTAAATATCAAACTTTTTCTACTTTTTTAGTATGATCTGCAACTAGCTGTTTTTGGGGAAAGAGGGAGAGTGGGTTAATTATTGGTTGGTCTGCTGCTCTACTATCAGCGTACTTATAAAATATATTCCTCTTACAGTTTAGACCCCTTTACTTGTGTCTCAGTTCTTGCATCCCTGGTGCTGTGCACATAGGCCTTTTCATCCCCAATACCAGACTGTTTATTCAACATTTTGTTCAGGCCTGGCAGGTTTTATGTTTAATGAAGTTTTTTTTCTTATCCTTCCTTTGCACAGATATTGCACACATTCCTTTCTTTTCTGAGGTGGCTAACTCTCTTGAAATTTTTTTCCTTAACCTTCCTTCTGCAGAAAGATTATGACCTGGCTTCTTGAAGTTTCTCTATTGTCTTTGTTTTTTATCCTTTCTCTTTCTTTCCAACAAATCATGCCTTTCAACTTTAAATTTCCATTTCATTTTTTGTCTGTTATTCAAAATCAAGAATAATTAGTTTTAATTACTTTCTTTCAAGTTCAGCACATTGTCAAGAAATTGCTTTTGCATACTGCAAAAGCTTTTCAAATGGTTTGGGTAAAACTACAGCTCAGCAGACTGATAGTTGCTGATGTTCCTACAGCATTTGTTCCCGGGGGTCAGCTGGGAATGCCTTTTTAGCTGCTCTTTGGCAGTGCTCCTTGTGCCCAGTATAGCCTCTCTGCTGATATACATCACCTGAGAGCATTGCAAGGACATGCACAGTACAAGAAGTTCCTGTGTCTGAAAAGAAGGAAAAAAAATTTCCAAGTTTCCAACCTAGAAGTATGTGCTGCATCATCTCAAATCTGTGCAATATAAAATAAATTTGGGCTCTCACCCTTTCTGGAAGGCTTTCCTGCCTAGCAGAGAAGAAGCAACCTGCATATCCAGCCTCCTTAAGAGACATGCAATCCTTATTTTTTGGAGAAAATTTAGTTTAGGACAAAACAGGACCAACTTCTTTTCCTCTTTAAAATTATCATCTCACCCTTGCAAAGACTTTTGTCCAATTTTCTCCTATTTTTATTGTTAGTAGACTTTCACTGGTGTTTGTTTATATCTCTGTCTCCTCTGTCTGTATGTTCTTAATTATAAAGCAATACATTTTCCTCCTTTTTTCAACCCAAACTCTTGAGCCAGCTCTACCCCGGTATGCCAATATTGCAGTCATGTGAGTTATTCCCTAAAGCCTCTGCTATGCCAATCAGGTAATAATTTTAATTATGTGCTGAGATTTCCATGCCTGCTCTTCCTAGAGATGTAGTATTTAGCACATGCATCAATAAAGCCTTCTGTTTAGTCTTTCAATATTTTAGCTTCTCCATTTTTATTAAATTTTTGCATTGCCCTTGCCTGGATATCACTGTGCACTATGCAGTCATTGGTCTGGTTTAGCCCTCTAAATGTCCCTGAATGAGAAAACTACACTGTAAATTCACCAACAAAATTAGATTTAAAATTGAAGGTGGCAGTTATGATACATTTTAAATATATATCAGCCCAACAGGCTTTTTATTACTTATTACAAGGAACAGAACAGAGACACACAAAAAAACCCAGAGAATCTTGCTTATGCAAAATGAGTGGCTGCATGTCTGCCTTAACAATCACACAGAGTGTTAAATTCAGTTTCCTGAACAGAAAGCCACAGTGTTGAAAGACTCGTGGGGAGAGGGAGGGGATGATGTTCATGGTGTTTATTCTCAGGTTTTTATAATTCTTACTGACTTTCATAGTGCTAAATCAGTTTATACCAGTTCATATTCTCTTCCTAGGTCACTGTTGCCTTCTTTGTATTCAATTTCCAAGCAGTCAGACAAAAACACCTTAAGACATAATGTGTTCTTTACCTGCAATCTCTTTAGTGTCCACTAATGACTGAATAAAAGATGACATTGCAGGATAAGACATTGATGTAATTACAATTCACTTCTTTTTGTTTCATTTTTTACAAGGAATGGTTCCTAATAAGGCATCCTCTCTGCACTTTTTTTTTTTTTTTTTTTTGTAGATTTTAGCGGTAGGATTTTCACTTTTTTCTTGATGTAAACCAGTATTACACCAACGTAAATTCTCTAAGTAGTAGATACAAATGAAACACAGCACATAAATGTACAAAATACCTGGGGACAGATTCTGCTATCAGTACTCTTCAGTGAGGCTGGATCAGTACACAGAAAAACCCCAGGATTTACAGCCATATGATGTGAACAAGAAAAGTGAGTTATGCTAAATTGAAAAAGCTAATCAAAAAGCTGAAGGGTTTGATATTTCTGAAATTATATCTAAATTGTTATTGAAGCCACTGGAGTTGTAGGGGTGCTACTAAGAGAAGTGCAAGTCAGTAGTATTGGATTACATAGGCTGCATTGCCTATTCTTATTGCACAAAAAACATATGTTCAAGCTACTTTTTTTTGCTTGTCCTTCACACTGATTCCAAACATATTTTATCTCCTGTGATTCAACCTAGCAGGGTTATACTGCTCTTCTAGTTATTTGTCTTAAGACACAGTGCAAATTATAATAACCCAGATATTCATACAGCAAAGTAATCTTCTTAGTTGATTCTCCACAGGGCTTATTTATTCAGCCCCTTTCCTAGGTCTTGAAATAATAATGTAGACAATAACCTCTTTTTCCACTTCCCTCACACAAAAAAATAAGGTATTTTTTCAACAAGAGACACTGAGTGCTGATCACAGAAAAATCCTTTCAAAGAATGCTTATTATTTATTCAATTTTCAGATTCAGCATAGACACATAAGGTATTCAAATAGTTCTTTTTAATACTGATCAGTCACTTTTAGAAGATTCTCTAATCTGTACAGTTATTAAGCATAATGGGATTTATTTCAATAAAGTTTAACACTAGGAATGAAAGTACATGTGGTAAATCCTATTATAGCTAAAGAGATGGGTTGCATTTCTCTGTTTACTTTTTAATCCTTCTTTGTCAGGAACAACACATTTTCATTTGAGAGTGTTTGAGGGTTCTTTTCCTTGATGATCAATTTTACCATTTGAAAGCAGAGTGAAGGTGGAATATCTCCCTTTTAAGTGAGCAAACAGGATTCCCATGAAGTTCAACAAAGGGAAGTGCAAAATAACTCTACCTAGGAAGAAAAAAACCCAGGCAACATTAGAGTCTGGAGACCAACCAGCTGAAAAGCAGCTTTACAGAAAAGGACATGGAAGTCCTGGCAGGAACAAAATTGAACATCAGCCAGCACCCTTGCAGCAGAAGAGGGCCAACAGCATCTGAGGCTGCACTAGAAGAAGACTGAATCCAGCCAGTAGACTGAAGGCAGTCATCCTTCCCCCTTATTGAGAGCTGGTGAAACACACCCGGAGTGTTGGACAAAGTTTTGGGCTCCCCACTGAAAGACAGCCATGGAGCTACTGGAGTGAGCACAGCAAAGGGCCAAGGAGATGACAAAGCATTTACAGCAGCTGACATATATGAGAGGCTGACAGAGCTGGGGCTGTTCATCCTGGAGAAGGCTCAGGGAGATCCTCTCCTTGTGTATAAATACCTGATGGGGGCAGCAAAGATGGAGCCCAGAACCTCGACCCTGGTGCCCAGTGACAGGATGAGAGGTAATGGGCACAAAGGGAAATATAGGAAATTCCATATAAATACAGAAGAAAACTTCTACTGTGAGGGTGAACACCTAGAGAGGGGATGCACCCTGCCTTGTTGGATCTACTCAAAACTCAACCAAAACATGTCTCTGAGAAACCTGCCCTAACTGCCCCTGAACTGAGTAGGTTGTTGGACTAGGTGATCTCCAAGAGGTGTCTTCCCCTAGTCTCAGACATTCTATCACCCTGTGAAAACATCCATTAACTGATCACTGATCTAACCCAAATCTAGCAGAATCTTACTCTATACAACTAGTTTCAAGACCAAGAAGGCAATCATATCCTGTCTCTTTACCTAAAGAATATATTAGGCTGATTTTTCAACAGTTTAACCAAGACAGGTTCAGTTTTATCAGAACTCTGCTGTATTGATGCTTTTTTTTCTATTATAATTTATGTGCATACAAAGGAAAAAAATTTAAAAAAAAAAAACCAAAAGAGAGAAAAAGGGAAAAAAAAAAAAGGAGAGAAAATGTTAAAAAATAGGAGGAAAGAGGGAGGGAGGGAGGTAGGGAGGGAGGGAGGAAGGAAGGAAGGCAGGCAGGCAGACAGGAAAAACGAAAGAAGAAGGAAGGCAGGAAGGCAAGAAGGCAGGCAGGAAGGCAGGAAGGCAGGCAGGCAGGCAGGAAGGAAGGAAGGAAGGAAGGAAGGAAGGAAGGAAGGAAGGAAGGAAGGAAGGAAGGAA
>VZUI01023433.1:0-94516 GCA_013401135.1 Cettia cetti
ATACTAGTAAAGAACTGTTATCCCTATCCCGTAACTCTGCCTGAAAGCCCCTTTAATTTCTTAAATTATAATAATCCGGAGGGAGGGGATTTGGATTCCACATTTCCTAAGGAGGTCCTGCCCCTCCTTAGCAGATACCTGTCTTTCAAACCGAGACAACATATCAGTTTAAGGTCTGTTTCCGTCATGGACTCTTTTAAAGATAAACAAATAGAGCTTAGCAGATCAGCAGAGTAGGCTGGTGAGGAGTAGAAGCACAAACATCCATGTCAAAGAGCAACAAAATCATTTTTTGCTTAATCTAGCAGAAATATTCTGTGTCAGGGAAGGGACTACCAGTACCACCATGAGGTTTGGTCCTGCCTTAGTTCATTAATAAGGCACAGAATTATACACAGAGCGGCTAGAACTGCACATGCAGATTATCTTGCTTTTCTCACAAATACTGAATTTATGACAAAATTATAAGGAAGAGACAGAGAAACATAGTATCTATGAACAGTATCAAGGGAGTCTCCACAGAAAATACGACCCATGTCTGAATATTTCTGAACATGAAACAGATTTTCTCTTTACACTTCATTCAGAAGAAAAAAATCCATTTTACCTGAATGACTGGCTTTTAAAACTGGACTCTAGAAGAGCTCCTTAAAAAGGAAAGTCATTAATCTATTTTCAAACCAGTAGTAACAATTAGCTTTTAATGAGTACTTGTCACAAGAAAAGACAGACAATCTGTTTTAAACTAAGGTGATTTCTGTACCTACTCCAGCATGAGGCCCCTGTGCAACACTGCCTCAGGCTCAGCTGCCTGAGGAAAGGCTTGCTGGTGACCTGCAGCAAGGGCACAGACAAATGGCAGATTTCAGAGCTCAGTTTGAGGTGGGATCACCTCTCATCTTTGCTTTGCCAGTGCACATCATCAAAGGCCTAAGATGAGGAAGCGCTTAAATATAGTCCGTAAAGGGAACTGTCATTTTTCAGCCAAGATCTGACAACACTTGACAGACCCAAAGGGTTTACCCATTGACTCTGCAGCACTGCACTCTCTGAGAAGGGTTTTCAGGAACAAAAAGAGACTGTAGCCACATGTGGCCATACCCTACAAGGGCTAATTCTGGGAGAGGCCTAGCTCTGTGTGCCACTTCTTCCACTGCCCATGGTGACAGACAGATGGACAGATGGCATTTGACCTTAATAGACAACGCAGACAAATAGAGAAAGAAAACTAACTGAAACACTGAGTCAGGCTGAAGTGAAGCCTTGTTTCCACACATCCATGAATGTTCCCCCTGGACCAACATTCATGGCTGGATCCAAGACATTTAATGCTGCTTTGATATACACAGTGAGCACAGGGCAGCCTAATACCAGTGCTGCTTGAAAAGAATTACTAAGTGGTTTCATTAACAACTTTTAGCAATCACTCTTCTAATTTTCTCATTTCACTGGTGTTTATTTTATTCTACTCTTCCTTCCTTCTCTTGTCAGGCAAATATAAGTAGGAGAGTTCTAATTAGCTAAGGATATTGCTTTATAAAAACTTTGCTAATTACTTACTCCTGCCTATAAACCCTGGGGCATCAGCTTCTCATGTGGCAACAGCTTCCTGTGAAGTCACATAATTTTGTCTGTAAACTTTGGTTCATACTAGAACATTACCTCATCACTTTATATGAAAACTTTGAAAAATACTTGAAAATTAATCACTGACACATATAGCTTAATGTAACAAAAGAAGGGCACTCAGAACTAACTGAAGAGATCCATTCGCTTATGGATTTGTGTATGTATTTTTTAAGAAAAGGCCACACACCTTTATTACATGAAAAACTTTCCAGTTAAGACTTTAAATGGATTTTTTTTTATCAGTTAAGCTGTCTTAGACTCAGCTGCCCTTAGGTCTCTTAGCTTTAGGGCAGGCTTTTTCAAAATGGGTCAAGGAAATGCAATAAAACCCACTCTGCTGGTTGCTCTGTCAAAATCATGATTAGTATGGTGTGATAGATCACAGAAGTTGACCTGGCTTGAATTACATCCTTTGGTTGCATTTTTCCCACCATCTCCTCTTATTTTATTACTTAAATCATTATTCCTAAGAGGTATTTTGCTACAGTTGTCCTAGATGGTTCTACTATAACTTTGCAGCTTACATCGGAGCAAGAAAAGCTTTGCCAACAGAGACAAGAAGGTGCTTTTGTAGACAACAGCTTTGCCTGTGAAAATTTCTCTGAAGTCATATGATAGGGGCTCAATCAACATGATTAAAGAAACACATTCTATTTCTCAGAAGTAAATGACTTATACTTTACAGAATAATTGCAGATGATACGGCATACATATCAGTGTGATCTGCTTGGTAGAATGTAGCAGGACTGAACAAGCATTCACGACCTCAGAAAGATACCAGAACAGGAATAAAAATCTTTACGTGGCAACAGAACCAAAAGGTTTGTGTTTTCCAGCAGGTTGTGGTTTCCCTTGTGTCAAAGCCTGAAGAGGGGAAAGATTACTATCTGGGGCGTATAGCACCAGAAAACCATAATGAAAGCTGTTGCTGCAGACAGAAAAAGACAGGCAAAGGCTTTCATAAGCTTTCAGTAATTCAGGAATTACATGAAGTGCCCTTGTCTCCAAGAACCTGTGTATTATCTCACCTCTAAGATTATACTGAAACCCAGGTCAAAATCAGACCAAACAACAGCTTTCAGTTTACATTTGAGTAAAGGATGGCAAGCAAGAAATCTGGTTCAAAGTTCTTCCTTCAAAGTCTAGTTTTTTTTAACCACTATATCATTGATCTTCATACTTATCACACTATAATACATTTTTCCTGTGATAACCATGTACAGCAAAATATATAAGACTATTTTTCCTTTTTTGTGAGGGGATACAGCCTCATCTGTAACCAGTACAAACTGTCACCATGACAAGAACTACAGGCACAAAATCTGAAATGTAAATTTTACCTGTATATATGTTTTTAAAGCTGGACTGGCACCAGCAGATTGAGAAAACGCAAACAGTGCACTTTAACTTCAAAAAATGCTTACCAGTTTAATTATGTCAGACGGTAACAAAAAGTCAGCTGAGCTTTAGAGAAGACACAAATGGGAACTTTTAAAGATATAATATACACAACTGACCTTTAAAAAGATAAACACCAAACACAGAGCAAAGGGAGCTAATTTAATAAAATAAGGATTTGGCAGCAAATGCTTATTTGTCTTGGAGGACTGTTTTTCTTTTTTTAAAGAGCACCATTCATGTTGCTCATTTTCAGTCTTGGTTCATCCCTGATGGATCATTTTCTACTTACTACCCTTATTAAAAAATACTAGACTATTTCACAGCAGTAATCCAAATCACTGCAGCCATACAATGCTGTGTATTATGCTATTCATCTTAAAAATACTCCATAAATATTGAAGACTAGACCACAACACTGAAATCTACCTTGAATAAAGGCAGCCTGCTGTTATTTCAGCCAAAGAACTTAGTTATCTCTACTCAAACACTGTGGTTACCTGTTTGCATCCTTCTTGTTGTTAAGGGTTTAATGTAAGTAGAAGTAGGGTTTTACCTGAGTTTTGATTCCTTATTTGTCATCTATATGAGAACTGAGGCCTCTTTTGAAATCTCAGCATGACAGTGAACACCCCACCAATGAAAACTGGACTTTTACTTTATAAGTTGTCCTTGAAAAATCTTCAACTGGAAGCCCACATACTAAAACAGTTTTCCTGAATTTGGAAATCCAGTACCACACTGAATTATGCTAAAAGCTTTAGAAGTATCACCATGCAAACACATGTCAACACTTAGCCCTTAAAAAGTTTTTTCAAATAATTTTCCAAGATGCTAGACCCATTTATGAAGTTTCAGAAGAGGAACACAGAGAAAGGATAAGAAATTAACACCTTCTAGTTTGAATGTTGTTTCTAGCTCTACACTTTCATTCCAAGAGTGCTATGGAAAGGTTATTTCTCAAGAAGACCAGTTCCTGTAATAGTCAATCTGTTTCAGCTTGGTTATCAGCAGTTGCTTACCCAGGACTTTGGTGAGGGACAAGAGGGTTAGGAGGCACTTTCCTTCTGCTCTAGGTTACGAGCACACAGTTTAAGGTGGAGAGGAAAATTTTGGTTTTGCTCTAATATTCCATTTGGTCTACATAAATACACTTGGTACCAAAGATGAAAATATCATGTTTATAATTCATCTATCATCACAAGATATACTATCTTGTGTCATTTAGATCTCTACTGTATCTTCAAAAAAAGAACAGAAGAAAGGTACAACTTCACTAATATACCATTTATTTTAGTTTGGAAGCACCTACAATTACATAGATGTTAAATAATCACAGCTGACTAACTCTCTTTAGTTGTACATTCCAGTAAAACACAATTTTAGGATTCATATGAAGTTAATTATATGTTCTTTTAATAATGAACTTTTTTATTATTATTTTACAAAACAGCTACCAGGAAAATGCTTTTATGACTACTAAAGCCATGTTGATGTCCAAGAGATACCAGGTAGGTATCTCTATGAAATGCATGCAACTACTCCTTCTCTCAGTTTCAAACACTGGAATAGTTTTTCATAATCACAAAATATCAAGCAGTATTTTTCCGGAATTCAGACACAAGTAGCACTACTGTCGTGTCTTGTCTTCTGATGACTGAGCACTAATGCCTTCACAACATTATTTTAGTTTATGGACAACCACAGCTTCAAGGTCTGGTGCATTCTACTCTTCACAAGCCTTGTGTTACATTAAGCAATACAAGTGGTAAACAATTAGATGCAAAAACAGAAGAAACATTCACTGTTTCCACTCCCAAAAAATCCATGCCTCCAATAATTAATGTGAAATATAAAGAATGAAGAAGCAAGATGGCTCAGCTACCTACTAGTTACTAGTAATTTCAGATTAACTATTTGTGTGAAAGTGGTTAAGAGGGTTTTATTGATAGCTTGACAAAAACAAACACATATTGACTTCAGAAAAAACAAATTATAAAAACATTTTATCTGTCATAATTTATCATCAGCATGATCTCTCAGAAAACTTGACCTGACATCCAAAATTACTTCCCTTTATTCTGAAAGGTGTATTGCAAAATAATACTTCATCTTCAAATTCATCTCCTTTCTCACCTATCAGCTTTGCTTGTATTCAGAATTTTTGATTCCTCCTTTTAGTTTGGTTGTTCTGGGAAAGGCAGAATCAGAGCACTGTACTTACAAGAGCTGTATTAAAAATCACTGGAAAACTTTAAATAATTTGGTGGGGGTTTTTTTCTGTTTGCAATCAGCAGTTCAAAACTGTATATGTGCAGGAACATTTTTAAATTGGAAGGGATCCAGCAGGGAGTATATCCCAGTGCTTGGGATCAGGTTACAGCCATCAAGCTGGGAGACCCCAGTATCAACACTGTGTGAAAGAAAGTTCAGTAACTAAGAAATTTAAGTGGAAGCAAAGTTGAAAGGCAAAGCAATAGCATTGTTTAGTGTCAGAAAAATCAATCAAATATGGCCACAAAGGCTGTCTTGCAGGAAGTATAGGATTGCTGTCAGGAATCTGGCTCCAGAAGAGAAGTGATGGAGTAAGAGCAGAGAAAACAGAACCCAAATGACTGCTCAAACAAAGGAGCAAGGGTCAGAACTGGGACTCAAAGACTGTCCACATCACATGGAAACAATGAGGAACCCAAAGCAACTATTGGGTTTGTTCTTACACATCTTAGAAGTAGCAGATCACACAGCAGTTTTACAGACCAGTTCTCAAGTGGTTAGGATTGTTGGACTCTCTGCTGCCCAAGCTGAAGCCCAGACAGTGACAGAAGAGTTCAGTTATCCAGCTGAAATCTAACAGACTAATAACAACCTTTAAATAAATCCCATGACTTTCAGATCGGCACAACAAACACTAGTTCTCGTGACTTCAGTTTTACTCAGTCATAACTGAAAACTTCCTCCACCTCCCAATGGAGGTTTTTGAGTCATGATACAGACTTGAATGTTGCAAAATGAATTGCTGTGGGATATGAAATTCAGTTAACCATAACCAGTGCTTGGAACACCTCTGTAAGTATTGTATGTTTCTCATTTCATAGCCCCAAACAAATGCAACTGACCATCTAATAATAAATAAGATTTACTTATGGCTTTAAAATACTGTTGTATGGCATTTTTTGATCCAGTAATTCCTGGAGTGGGGAGAGGAAAGCCAGATTAAAATGTGTGTAACAGCAGTTTCCTGACTTTGATTATAATGGACAGAAGGAGATTTTAGGATGCTGCAACTGCCTATGCATTTTACATCAAGTATGAATTGTTGGGAGGAACAGTGTCTGAAGGGCTAGGATGAGAGGCAGATCTGTTCCCCAGATTTTAGGTAACTGCTTTTTCTGCCTAGAAATCTCTGAGAGGTAGCACTGCCTTCCAGTAAGCTACCTGCCCTGCGTGACCTCACTGGGTCAAGCATAAACTTGTCTATTGCTATCACCACTGCCCCAAATGGAATTATTCAGTTTAGAATTTCTCATCCTTCTAGAACAAATGCTGCAAGCATGATCTGCTCGTAGGTGGAATTACACCTACACAGATACTAATCATAGATGAAACTAGACAGATGAATCATCAGAAGTCAGTATCCTCTATAAACACAGATATTTAATGCCTAGATAGATGACTGGTGATTGCTGATAATCTCTGTCAGTTTGATGCAATAGCATAAAGCTTTATTTTAGGCTCTAGCCAGAAGTACAGGATAACCTCACACTTACTTAGCAACTTTTAGTGCAGAAAAAGGCAGGAAATAGTAATACAACTGCTAGTTCATTACTACAGCACAGGACAGAAAGCAATCTCTGTATCATAGACCGACAAAGGATAAACTCTGAAATGGAGGAAGGAGATGACAACACCCTCCTAAGGCACACCTGAGTTTGAGTTCTTTTCAGCAGTGTTTTAAAATTGTGTCTCCAACTTCAATTGAGTGAATCTTGATGTAACAGGAATGCAGTTCAGAGCAACTCAAGTGACAAAGTGCTAAAGGATATTTTACATAGCACTCACATCAAGGAGATTTCCTAAGAACTCTGCTTGAAGAAACCAAGAAAGAGATGAGCAGCTTTAATAAGATCAGGGTAAATGAAAGAAAAATTAAAAGAAAATAAAGAAGAAGAAAAGAAAGGCCAGTGTAATAGAAATCTTTTCTGACTACAAAGACTGAAGAGATGAAAGGCAAAAGGAACTTCATGTGTTTTCTACCTTCTTGTTTTTGGACTCAGATGCACTGGCACATCTCTGCAAATGTCAGTGAGTCAGAAAGAAAATCAAAAGAAACAGCTCTGATCTCAGGAGTGTGCTTTTGAAAGGGATACTTCTGCTAAGAGTATCATGTGGCACATCAGGCCACCTGGATAATGAGGGGCAGCAGATGAGAAGGAGGATGAATTATGTCAGCCCCTAAATGAGAAGGCTGATGGCAGAAATAGGTCCATTTTGCTGGAGCTTTCATTGGCTATTATTTGTGTAAAAGCATTTTGGGCCTCTACTTTGGAGCACTCTTTTCTGTACAGAATGGGTGCTGTTGGATGTAAAATTTCAAGAAGGTAATCTCTGACTTGGAGCCACAAATGACCAAACTCTCACCTCAAAGCATTTCCAGAAACCTTGTAAAACACTGAGCTAAAGTACATTTCTGTCTACATCTTCCTAGACCTTCACGGAATATTTTGAAGTTAAAGAAAATTATCTAAGTACCATGGCTTATAACTGCATCTAAAAAGGTTGAATTATCTTTTAAGATTGTTAACTGATCCAAGAATTGCTTCAGATATCCAGAGATTTTTGTTACACAATTTTAACAAGCAAGTGATATTCATATACAAATACAATGACAAATGTGATTTTTCTTTTTCTAGAAAAAATAAATAATGAGTAATTATTTAACAGAAGTTTAAATAAGCTTTTGAGGTTTTGTTGAAAAGCTTTAGACATCAAGTTTCCAATAAAAGTTCAGGAGAAATGTGAATAAGTGCAATTATTCTAAAGAATAAATAAAAACCTCAACAGAGTAAGTTGAAAAGATCATAAAAAGGAATAGCCATAGTCTCTTTCATTTACTTTTTAGCAACACATTCTCTTGACATATTTAACATTACTGTGAAATAAAATAGGATGAATGCGTAATCAAGAACAACTTAGCTTGTGATAAATTAAGAATTCATACTGTAATGCTATTGCTATTGCTTTTCTCATTGAAGTTTTGATTTACTTCCCCAAATATTCATGTACTCATATGAACATTCAGATTATTCTAAATGCTGAAGGATTTGAAAAGCATGATCTGATTTAATTTATAAATAATCAATGGAACTTAAAATAGCTAAATAACAAATACAGAACTATATTAAATCTTTTTTACTACAAATGCATTCAGTGAATTTGGTGAGCTAATTTAGAAACTGGAAGTTGCTATGTTTTTCATTAAAACAAGTAAGTTCTCTGCTGTCTGATCATGATTTACAAGCACACAACAAACAGGACAAGAGAGAGGACAGGTCAAGTCAGGTTATGATCAAGCATCAGCATTACATTTTGACCAGCGCTTGCACTAGCTCTACTATTTGACTTTCTCCAAAAAAATTAGGTTCCTTTTCTCATGAATATTTGTATTATTCTGTTACTGAGTTTAACTCAGAACTACAAATGGAAATGTTGGAGGGAAAAGCATACTTGAAAACAAAGCCATGAATGATGTTGTTTCAAAGCCAACCAGGAATGGAAGAAAATCAAAGGAAGTCTGTTCTAATGAGATTTTTCCTCCAAAGATTTTTGGATGCACTTGGATACACATTTGAACCCTTCAGGGTTTATCTATTGGGAAATGAAATTCTGGGCAATCATCTTATGCTCACAGGTCCAAGTTATGACCTGGAATGTCTTGTTGCGCTAGAAGTGATAAAGCAATGAAACTGATAGCTTTAGAGAATTAAAAGGCTGGAACTGAACCAGGAGGAGAAACACAAGATAATTAACTGGAGCCCATTAACTTTTTCAGGGTGTTTGGTATCATATTTCAAACGCAAAGCATTTCCATAAAAGAAAAGATAAATATTTCACATTATAAATGAAGGTGCAATCTGTTTTTATCTGGACTCATCCACATCAAGCTGGCTTTCATTTGAGAGTGCATAATGGAGATAGCAACAGAATGACAGAGAGTCCTTAATTTGAGTTGTCCAGGGCAGAGTGAATTGTTGGAAATACACAGTTTTGCAAAAAGAAAAATGCTTTGCTGGCTGACAGCTTTTAAGCACAGCTGCTTTCTGGGAACTAGGGAATTGCACATTTTGCTGTAGCTTTGGTATGTTGCCACCTTAGTCCTTTGAATCTCTGTCCAAGACAATAAAGATTTGTGAATGAAATAGTCTAGGAATATAGTTCCAGAACACATTTTTCCTCTCTCAGAAGAGGAATAATCTACAACATGAGGGCAACCTGTTAACCAGAGTCCCTGGTAATTTCAAGGAGTCATGAGTCCCACAGATGGCTCAAAAGTCTGTCGTTCTTCTGACCCAAAAGCTCAAGATGAAAAAAACTGTGGGATACTGAAAATATTATGGATAGTGATTTTGGGGACTAACGTACATTGAGATGGAGAGAAAGTTTGAAGAAATTTGGGCATACAAATTTGGTTTTACACGGTTACCAACATTCAAGCACAAATTTCTTCAATGAATAAGGGCTTCTAGGAGCGACAGAAATTTCCCCATCACCTTTATTCTTTTCTCTTCTGAGTAACAGTAGGAGATAGCCCACAGCAGCAGAGAAACATACAGCAGCATACCTGGAATAAGGGGCTGGTTTGCAGTTCCCATGAAGACTAGCACAGTTACTAAATCACTGAGAGAGAAGGTTCCTTTCTCTAAATTTTTGCTAGCCTTCTTATTTTTTTAAAAAAAGTCATCCATAATTACAGATCTAGATGAAGTGGTTTTAAGGACTGATTCTATCACTGCCTCCTCATTGCAATGAATGGACAGAAACAATTAAGGGCAGAATCTGCTTCATTGCTAGCAAAGTTCAAGGGCCTTCTGCAAAGAAATTTTGCGTTGTGTTAAACAAAAAATGAAAGACCCAGTCTGGCTTCTCTCTTCTATGTATTTGCAGCAGTCTTGCTGTGTACACATACTTCCTTTGCTAAAACAACCCCTTCCATTATTATCAACCTTGCCTTCCTGAGCAGCATCCTGTGTTTTCTGAGCCAAAGACAGTGTACTTTGAAAGCAATCCTGCATTTCTAGAGTAGACAGGGACTGCTAGAATTTACATAGATTTGTTTGGACAAAGAATGTCGTATGTTACTTCAATGACAGCAGTATTTTTTATTCCAATGTTTTCTCCATATGTTTCTTGCCAGAAATTTTTAAGGCCAAGAGCATAAGCCAAGAGCAGCTTTTACTTGGTTTTCAGCAGTTATTTCATATTTTCATTAATTTGAAGTGGGAAAAGAAAATGCAAAATTAAAATAATCCAGACATACTATTTGGATTTTTACATTTATTCCTGCAGCGATGGATAGGATTCAAAACAAGACTTACTCACAGAAATAAGCCATGAAGGGATCAGAAAAACATACCTTCTTCCAAAACTTTTAAACATTAGGGGTGAGAGATGCTCTGAAACCTGTATTCATTTTAACAGACCATGCCGAGAAGAAAGGCTTTGCAGAGGATCAGCTGAAGGTCTAGGTCCTTAATCAGCTGAATGAATTTTTGCACAGAGATGAGCAAAGGCCACAAGGATGCCAGATGGGAGCAGTAGCCAGGGGGCTGATGCAATTAGTCTGACAATGCAAAACTCAACACCAAGGCAGACACAAACAGCTGTTGTATTTACCACACAGAACAAAGGCAACAACCAACTGGAAGGAAGAACCACAAGTCCTGATGTAGGACATGAAACTGGATGATGGTAAACATTAAGGAAAATACAAAAGCATAGTAAGCATGACTGGACATTGTACTGAACAGGATGAGCTGGTCAAAAATGGTGGAGATGACAATAAAGAAACAGTGAGTGATATGGAAAAAATTCCAGTTCATTGCAAATCAGAGGCAGAAAAATGGAAATCAAGAATCATTAATGTGGTGGCTATATTTACTAGAGGGGGGAAAGTGATATTGCCAACTACAAGGTGTGATCTCAATCAGGAAAAATATGAATTAATGCATATCATACATAAAACGCCATGAGAGATAACATGATCTTATTTGCTAGGTAGGTGATTTTCTAGGGAAATTAGGTAAAATCTAATCCATCAGACTTAAGGAAATCGATCAATATGGTCTCAGATGAAAAATTAATTAAGGTGCAGAAAATACAAAACTGTAAAAATGGGTTACCATGAGGGGAAGACTGCTGGTGATTACAGTTCTACAGGAGTCTAACATAACATTTGAATTAACAGGACATAAAGAGAAGAAAATTATTTTCTAGTGCCAAAAATGGAAGAATTATCAACATAAATGAAAGCCTGGGGATTTTTCATAGGAATACAGTGCTTCTGATAAGTTCCAGAAGTGTTGAAAAAACAGTGTTTCATAGCACTGTGTTTCTAGGCCCTGTATTAGAATTACAATTTATGCTATTAAGCAGAGAATCGTATTTTTCAAGCAAACAAAAAGAAAGCACAACAGTTGCAGAGTATTATCACTGTATATATCAGGAAATGTGACTCTGAGCATGATAAGCTCAATTTATGCTGAAGTATTTCCAGTGAAACAAACTGGTATTGTACATTTACATCATAAAAGGCTATACCAGAAAAATGGGATTCTATTCAGTCTCATTCCAGAAAAAAACGACTTAAATTTGATCACTGAGTGTTCCTGAATGGAAAAGGACAGATTTTTTAGGAACTGATAACTGTTTGTCCAAGTACACATGGATAAAGGTTATGACTGCTCTTGTAGAAATAGAGGAGAAAAACTAATTACTTAAGCTCAAGAAAAAGGAAAACTAACAAACACATTACAAACCAGGAACAAATACAGACATTTTAATCTCTGAAGCAGAGGGAACCATAAAAATTGCCTAGGCTAATGACAGAGTTAATATATGCAAAATATTTTGCGAAGGGCTTGAAAGATCTTTGTCCTTGCTCCGGTGTGCCACGCTGCTCCCCACTGCTCCAGTGTACTCCCTCCACAGTTTGCCAACAAACAGGTAGGCAGGTGCTCTCTTACATTGAGCCTGGGCCTGATGCAGTGGCTGCTCACCTCAGTTCTGTGATCAGGATCCTCTCATCATGCAAACAACCTTCTGTCAGTGCTCCCTTAAGTATTTTATATCTATAAAATGTTTACATATTTAGTTATTTATTTTTATATATAAAAATAAAGAGTTAATAACTAGCTGTTGTATAGAAATCAGTTTATAAATAAAAATACAGTTGCACATGATTTAGTATTTCTTACTAGGAGATATTCTTGAGCGTAAGTAAGGAAAGGACTATACTGGAATCAGTGTTGTACTCTTCCTTAGAGGCACCAGAACCCAATGTGAGACAGATGTCTCCATCAAAAACCACAGAAACATGAAATTTTAATATTTGGAAGAAAACAAAACGATCCAATCTCAAAGAAAAGGCTCTGACTTCTAACTGAAAGCCTATTTCTGCAGCTGAGGGTCAAGGGCATGCAGCTGAGCAGTCTGGGTCCCTCCCACTAAAAGACTTAACACTATGCACTGCTCAGGGCACAGTGAAATTGAGACCGATGACTGTCTGCTAACTCCACTGACTCAGTGACAGCACACTTGAAATTTTTATTATCTGTTTCCTGGTACATTAACTAGGCTGACTTACACCCCAGACTGCCATAGCAGTCAGAAAAGTTCTTCTTATGGCCATTATAAACAGTTGCACTGAATTCTTGCTCATTATTCCCTGTGAAAGGAAACCACTATGCCTGGATTACTGCAAATCTGTCTCCATTGAAGCAGTTCTGTGTGAGTCACTGTCTGTGGCAGTGGATGTGCTGTAGTTCTCCAAACAGCTCTATAAAATCTCCATGGAAATAAGGCTCCTTAGCACGGAGAGAATGTGACCTGCAGAGAGCTCTGTCCCACATATCCTTCTTGCCGTGAGAGCATGGGATAAGTAACCTCAGACAGCAGTTTGGAAGCTCTCTGCTCAGTAAGTGGTATTAAGCATATTCACCTTAGCAGTGAGGCCTCTGGGGAGCCACTGTGTTCAGGAGATTATGTATTGTTATCTGCTGGGAATAAATGGAGACTGTAAATCTCAAGAAAAAAACAAATTGATTAGATGCAGAGAGCATGAAAGTGCAGTCAGTATCACAAGTGCCTCCAAGAGTTTCCTAAGGCAGGCTTAGTTTCTCACAGTAACTACTTTCTGTAGATCCAGTATGACAGTCTTGTGTGTATACTACTCTTCCACGGCACTGTGTTCTGACTCAGAGAGGTGACATGATGTCAACATAAATTTTCTAGAAGCTGTGTTTCAGGCTTTGATCACTGTCATCCTGACCATAAAAAATGGAAGCTTCACCTCTTCATTTCCTCCCTATGCAGTGTGGTTATCTTATTTACAACAACAGATCAAATTCACAGGGCACATATACTTAGTTATACTGAGTCTCATGCAGAAGTGATCAAAGAGTTCTACTTGTCAACATTTTATCTGATGAGGATGTTGCACAGGAAAGGATTCCTGCTGTTTTAAAGTCAAAAGTTCCACAAAGTAGAAAAACTTTTTTTTTTCTTAATAACCATAATATAAACACACACCTTGTCTTCACTTTCATTTTTCAATGAGGTAAGGGAAACCTATAATTAATTCAAAAACATCATTTTCTTGCTAGAGACCTAAATCCTGAAAGGCACAGTCATGACACACAGCCCCAAAAAAGGAGGAATTCCTATCAAAAGAATCAAGTGTCTTTAAAATCACCAGTGCTTTGCTAGGACTGGCTGGTAATGCAGTTGCAAGAGAAGTTCCCTGCACCTTGCACTTTTATTATCTTATTGCTGTATTATGCATATACTGATATCTGAGACTTTTCTTACAGCTTCAATTCGAGAGACCTCAAATCCCTAAGGCTTTACAGAGGATAAAAAATAGAGTGCTTTTTTTTACATGATGAATTTTTCTGAGTGCTCCTGCTAGTAAGAATATTCATTTGCTGTAGTAAATCACGATTCAGATTTTGAGGCTGGTAATTCAGCCCAAAATTTCAAGATCTAGGCACCTCTTTCCTTATCATTTCTTAAAAGTGTTGTCTTTTCACCCACAGACATAACTTGGTTCCCCACATCATTATCACAGTCAAGCTGCTGCAGACAGGCTGTTAAGATCCAACTGCTTCACAACACTATTAAAAGGGGTATTTACCCTCTGTCTAATGTCATCTCTCAGGAAAAGTTGTTGTTGTTGTTGTTGTTGTTTTTTAAATAGAAGTCAGCCCCCTCTTTCTGTTAGTAAGGAAGAACAATATTCAGAGAGGGTTTCGGGCCACCATGGTGCACACATATTCGTGTTTCCTTCTACTGCCTTCAATTTATGATTCTTTATGAAACCAAACTGATGAGTCCAAATGACTTAGGGTTCAAGGGCTACTAAAGGAGGTTATTTGTAAACCTACTTGGGAATCTTCCAATTAAGAGGTATCTAGTTCAAATATAGATCATATCCCTGTTGGGTATCTCTGAGCTCTTTATAATATTGCATCTTGAGTGATGCACATAAACACTAGCATAGCTGACAGTTGTAAGAGATCCTGTATATTAGGAGTGGATGAAAATTTAGCAGCTCTACCATTCAGTAGTTTCATGCAGAATAAGAGTTGAGATGTCTAAGGACTCTTAGAGAGGTTTGATCAGAGTAAAGGAGGCAAGACAGGAGAATTCTCCATTTCTCAGTGGTGATCTCACAGAAGCTAGCTGGGTAATTAGCTAGTCAGAAAACATGACTTTCAGCTAACAACAAGACCACAAGGTAAGTAGCTACAATAGCTAGATTAGATTCCTTCTGTCAGAATAACACTCAAGACTTCCCTGAATTGAGAATGCTTAGAACTGCATGTAGGTGACAATATAGTCTCTGTCCTGAAATTTGCAAAATCGAGGTTCTGACGTCTCAAAAATTCTTTGAAAAGTTAAATTTTTTTCATTGTTCTCTCACCTTCTAAGTGACTTCATCTAGCACCATATGGAGCTGTGACTTAAGACTTGAAAGAACATCCATATTTTCATATTCTACACCTACTACATACAGCAAAAACACTGATTAATAAGGTCTCTAAACTCAGCAAAATTCTTACTTAGTTGAACAATTATTTTAATTAGACAGAAGGTTAATAAAAATACCCTTTCCAGGAAAATAAGCTGTGCTGACTTATTTGGTGGTTCCTGATTCCACAATTCCCATAACACATCATTTCTTCCCAATCAACATGCATTCCAACATAATTGGAGGGTGAAGAAATATGTGAAAATTATATTAATTGAAAAGCATTGTCAAAGGCAGTCAGTGCTAATGAGACCAACCAGAAAAGTATAGCCAGCTACAAAAGTAAAATAGCATGACGCTTAACCCTTTGCTAAGAATGGTAATTAGCAGGAAGGTTAGGCTCAGTATTAATGAGGTAGTATTTTTATTTCATTGAGATTAAATTTAACAAGGCAATTATTCTGGGCTAGGAAGGAACAGCTGCTAAATACCAGCAACATGAAGAGGCAGATACAAAATGTGCCACTTAGAAAATATAATGGAAACAACTGTTACATGCAGAAACCTATGTTATGGGATACCACTGGGTATTTTAAGGGTATATGAATGATTAAAGAGGCCAAATCCTAGATCTTGTAATCTGAAGTCACTTTATAGAATCACAGAATTACAGAATGGGAAAGGTTGGAAAGGACCACTGTGTGTGACCACTGGTCTAACCTCCCTGCTCAAACTGGGTCATCCTAAAGTACACAGCACAGGATTACATCCTCTTCTTGAAGAGATTCTCCAGTGAGGGAGACTCCACAACCTCACTGGGCAATCTGTCCCAGTGCCCAGTCACCTGTGCAGTAAAGAAATTCTTCCTTATGTTCAGGTGGAACTTCCAGTGCATCAGTTTCTGCCTGATGCCTCTTGTCCTGTTGGTGGCAGTACTGAGAAAAGCCTGGATCCTTCCTCTTGCTATCATCCCCTTTCAGTCACCTCTTTGAGAGAGATGTTCCAAACCCTTAGCCCTGTTGCCCTCCACTGGACCCGCTCCAGGAGCTCCAAGTCTCTCTTGTACTGAGGAGCCCAGAACTGCACACAGCACTCCAGCTGTGGCCTCACCAGGGCTGACTAGGGGGGGGCAGGATCACCTCCCTTGACCTGCTGGCAATGCTCTTCCTAATGCATCCCAGGATACCTTCCTGGCCCCCTCCTGGGGACACTGCTGGCTCACGGACAACTTGTCCATGAGCATCATTATCTACAGACCTGCTTGTAGAGCAGGTCAGCCCCTAGCCTGTGCTGGTGCATAGGGTTATTCTTCTCCAGGTACAGGACCCTTCACTTGCCTTTGTTGAATTTTAGATGCAACAGGCTGCCCAGGAAGGTTGTGGAGTCGCCTGGTCTGGAGACACTCAAAATCCACCTGGACAAGTTCCTGCATAACCTGCTCCAGGTGACGCTACCTGGCAGAGGGGTTGGATTAGGTGATCTCCAGAGGTTCTTTCCAATCCTAACGATTCTGTGATTCTCTGCCCATGTCTCCAACCTGTCAAGGTCCTTCTGAAGGGCTGCACAGAACTGTGGGGTATGGGCCACTCCTCCCAGCTTTGTGACATCAACAAAGACAAAGTGACTGAGGAGGCATCTGCCCCTTCATCCAAGTCATTGATGAGTAAGATAAACAATGCTGACCTCAGTATTGGACACTTAAAATTCCGAGCCTAAAATCTGTTTTCTGTCAGGAGAACATAAATGCACTATGTGGAGGTAATATGTGGGGAGTCATTCTTTTTATCGAATGCAACCAGTTCAAAACTTTCCCACAGCCTTCAAACAATTCACATTGCACAGTACAGACTGATGGAGGACATCACACACTTCTGCCCTTGGCCTCATAGTGACTGTTCAGCATCCTCATCTCTGCAGTTATTTTATATTCATGAGAATGCTATTTTTCAAACTATCTGCATAATGTCTTGTCTCTTCAATAGAGTAAAAAAATCCTCAGGAGACAAGGGAAATACTATTAAAATTAATCCTACAGATCATCTCCTTCTCTATTACTTTTGCTCCCTTTCCAAACTAGATGGGGATGGATTTAAATTCTCTTTGTGGAGTGCTGAGGAGGAGGTTACATGGACCATGCCCACTGCTTCTGCCAAAGCAACTGCGTGACTTTAGCAGGCTTTGAGTCTTAAATTTTGACACATTGTGCCATACTCACAGTCCCTGTTCTTACTGCATGATGAAGTTTCATGCTCAACTTTTACCACTAAGCATATCTATAGCTGGGTGGTGGGATTAGGCAATAAAAAGCACAAACTTCATTATTCATGCCCCTCTTCTACTATAAGGATTTCTATTCTGTATGGGCATGAGTCCACATGCATATGAGTGATTGCAGAGCAGCTGTCTCTGGAATGAGGCTCTCCCAAGTATGCAAGTGCACACCAGTGAAAGCAGTGTTTAAAGTAACCTATGGGTTTGGGCCAGGGATTCTTCTTGCCACACCTTGCCTATGTCCTCAGCATTCAGCAGAGTTGTGACTTCTCTTTGCTCAATGCCTGTTTCTATGCCACGAAGCATACAGCAGACACTGTCCTCTTTGGCATCCACTTTGGAATTAAGAGAATAATTAACAGGGAAAATGATGAAGACAGATTTTGTTTAGATGTATCAACAGTAGATTCTGGGGTACTAGGTAGCTTTTTGGCTCAATTGTTCTTTGCCTGTCTCCTTTAGTACCTTTGAATGTCTACACTGAGCATCTTCATTTTCATGCTTTGAAAAGTATGAGCAGTTGCTCAGGAATCTTAGTCATTTTCGAATACTAAATATTATTATTAAATAGCAAGTCCCATCTATACTGAGATAACACTTCTCATTACAGTCCTTAAGACCTGAGTTTGTAAACTTTAGGAATCAGACATCTAGAGCTGTTGGATGAACCTCTTTCATCAGCCACAACAGATTTTTCTCCAACATTTTCAGGTAGTTAATACACTTCAGAAAGTCTTGTGTGTAACAGACGATTCTGAGTAAAGAATAATGCTGTATGTATGGGCCTACTGAAGTACTGCCAAATACTTCTTACAGTCAGACTTGTGAAAATCCTCCCCATTTTTTCAATCCAGAAAACTGAAAATGTCATGACACAAAGGGATCACTGAAACCTATAAAGATTGAGAAATTGATTATCTCTGCCAGTTCCCACACAAGACTCTATTAATGCAAGCTAATGTGGTGATAAGCCATTTGTTAACAGCAGTAATTGACCAATTGTGAGAAAATAAGCCGTATTTAATGAATAATGTCAGAAAGACAGAGTGCACAGAAACCTGCTGGCATTGCTATTCATATTTTTGCTGTCTGTGATAGTGAATATTGGTAAATGGTTGCTTCTAATGGCAATTTGCTGTCAGAGCCCATTACCCCATGAAACAGCAGAACTGCACTCTGCGATAAACTACATAAAAACAGGAGCTCAAAGTAAACTCAGAAGTTTTCTCTATAGCAACCTGTTGCTCCCCAGTGGCTAAAATTTCATATATGATCTCCCCTGCCAAGGAGATTCACTGGTCTAACAGAAGAGCTAGCTTTCCCAAACCGTCCAGCAATTCCTCTGTATTAAGCAAGACTAGAAACAAGGCCTCTGGGGCACTGTGCTCTCTTTTCTTGAGTCTCTGGAAGGACTAAAACATAATATGGAGAGGAAGGAGGAAGAGACAAGTATTTCTGTTAAAAACTCCCCAATAATTTTCCTATCTATATAAGATAAAATTTCCTGTCAAGATTGTCCCCAAAACCTAACAAAATGTGCTTCAAAAGATTTTCATTATTTTTATTGTCCCTCCCTTTCTCACATTTTTCCTGCAATTGAATGCAACATACTAAATAGCCTTCAGACTTCCTTTCATTGCTTTCTTATCACTTTTCTCTATTCCTATCTGACAGTACAGCTTTTCAGAGGTAGAAGTCTTGAAATGGCATTGAGAAAGAAAAAAGTATAAACAAAATATAAACCCTTCAGTGGTTTGCTTCCACTAACAAAAAGCAAGGACAATAGAGAGAAAGATAAAAAAAATGTTATGCTACTAATTCAACATCTCTAGTTTTAAAAATTAATTGGAACTTTAAAGTTTGAGGAAAGTTTTGCAAATACACTTTAAAAACTGGTATCAGCTATGATATTACAAAGACAGTAGTGGCTCTAGAAACAGTCAAAACTAAGGGCTGTGAAAGCACGTCAGTAGGCAGCACCCAGGCAGCAGCCAATCTAGCCAAGGACTCTCAGCTTGTCAACTTTGCAATATTTATATGAGAACAAATTAATCTTTTCAGATATCCCTAATGAAACAGGGTTATTGCAACTCTCATCATTATACTAAGAATTAAATACTTTATGTCAAATAATAAAATGTCATCATTCCATACTTTTACTGAAATTTTGTAATAAAAATCAGATTCAGCTTTGCGTCCTTTTTTTACAACAATTCTGGAAACCAAATTCATGTCTCATGGGATTCATTGGATTCCAAGAAAGAATTAAGGATTTCTTTAAGAGTACACTTATCAAGGAATGGGCAATGGTATACAGTGGAAATATGGCTCTAAATTAAGACCGTTTAATTCAAGTAAAAAAACTACTCAGCATAACTACGCCCATGTTCCCCAGTTTAAATAGTACCAGTTTTAAAATACTTGATTGTGGTGGTATTCTAATAAATCTCAATATTTCCCAAGGAATAATGAATGGCTTGTAATTTAATTTTTATTGAGCTATTACCAAGTCCTAGTCTAGTTAAATGAAGGCATCAATATCAATTCCTCTAAATCAAGATCCAAAAATATAAATATTATATTAAGTAAAAAAAATAGTATTGTGTTGCCCTGAAAAAAGGCAAGCCAAGAACACAGAGAAAGAATTCTAAGGAATTTAGAACTAGAGGGAACTTCTGTATGCCTGTCTGTCCCACATAGATTTGTTCAGTATTCTATAATGCCTACTCTATTTTGCATGTATTTCACACCAACAAATGTCCTCTTCATGTACGTGTTAAGGGTTGACAGCTAAGGTGCCTTCTTTGACCAAAGGACTTGTGAAAGAACCCTTTTCCTTGGGGATGAAATGAAATAAAACATGCAGAGAGAGGAGAGAGGATCACCAGACAAAAGAGCTGCCTCCAAGGGCTCCTCTTCCCATGCTGACAGACCTTGTTCCTGCTGCATCAGGAGTCAGAGACAAAACTCCAACTGACTGCACTGGGAAAGTGACAGAGCAGGACCTTAGGGGTGTGAATGTCACATTTTAGGTGTGGGCGTGGCAAAGTTTAATGGATGGATCCCATCAAAAACAAACATGGAGGGAAAGACTTGTGAATCTTCCTCTGTTTTCTCTGCAAGACATTATTATGTTTTCTTTTTCCTTTATTAGAATAATCTCTAGCAATCTCAATCAAGCTCGAAATCCACTCAATTATTTGTATGGAGAGAATCCTGGAATATTTTACAAATTAAGGACACAAGGTTGGAAAATGCAAGAAAAATGTGGTTTTGTCACATTTTGGATATCAGTTAATGCCAGAAGATTCCCAGCAATAGCACTGGTACTTGCTCATCCACCTCACAATAGACAAATTGGGCATGCTAATTGTATAAAGAATGTGAAGGGCAAAAAGTCTGAAGAAATCATCCAAACTCACATGAGAAGCTGCAGAGTTAGTAGTATGTAAATCCCACCAAAATAACATTAGTTCTTTAGGGTTTCAGAAATAGCTCTCTCTCAGGAACAGCTTGGCTTTCACATTTATTAGGGTGTGCCAGTGAGACAGAAATACTGAATCTGAATATCTGGTCAGATATACTAAGATTAGGAATCCCAATGGGAGATGATGCTGTGTATTCAAGTAAAAGGAGATGCAAAAACATTCTGTTCTGAAATTAGGCAACAAACATAACAAAATAATGAACAAAAAAGAAAACACACTAAGACTATTTGAAGAAGTATTTTTCTCTAACTACTGGCCATTTTTGGTACATAAAAGGCCAAAAACAATCATGTCAGTGCATGAATACGTGAATATGAAAGCTAACTGCAGCAAAGGAGAGAGGAGAGTCCCTGCTCACTGTTCAAAGTGTAAATATTCTGTAATTGCTCTGTAAATACAAAGTGGGCCACATACATGCTTAATGTTAAGGTAAAAGTGGAGTGCCCTTCTTCAGAAATATCTGGTGAGTTAAGCCTGTTTTTACCTTTTATATATATATATATATATATACATACATATATATATATATATATATATATTGGCTTTGGATTTTTGAAGTAAGTTCCAAGAGCTTCAACAATATTCTGTGTTTGAACTGCATTTTGCTTTGGTCTGAATGCCAGCACATTTCTTGGCATTAATTTTGCCTGTTTATTCTATGTACATTTGTTCATTCAGTTGGCTTGGTATGTTACAAGGTTGCTGAAAGTTGAGGTTTTTTATTTAGTATTATTAGATTTTTTTATTTCTACACGTCTCACTTAGGAAAACTTTCACCCTTATGTTAAAATGCACAGAGTAATATCCACCAATTAATGCATACTCTAGAAGTGACCATGCAGACACCATGAAACAAGTCTAATGAAGGAAATGTATGCTTCTGGTGCTGAACTTTCTATGACATTTTGTCTTCTAAAAGAAGAAAAATGTTTCTGGCCCTTTCCAAAGTCATGTCCTCTGGTAAATTACAGGATGAACACACACATGCAGCATATTCACACACATGCACAAGCTCACTGAAAAATAGTCAGCTTTAAAAAAAAAACAAAATACTTTGTCTCCAAACACCAGGTACTCCCTCAAGAAATAAGAACCAACCCAAGATGCCAGTAAAATAAAAAGCAGGTATCAGAGCAATAGCTGTTCACAAAAGGCAGTCCCACGAAACAGCTTTCCAGACTGCACAGCTTCACGGGTAAGTAAGACACCTCCCTCAGCAGCTGCAGAGTAAGGATCCAAAGTCACCACGAAAAAACCCATCCCAAACATGCTGGTTAGTATGGCTCTGTAGATGTTTACATCTACTTTTCTCCTGGCTTGTCCCTTCACACCCTGAGTGCTGCATCTGAAATAAATCTGTCTGTGGTAGAGTGGGAAGCCCAAAGCACTACACAGGAGAAGAGAGTGCACTTTCCCAAGGGACACCAAGCATCACAGTTCTCTTCCTTTCCCATGACCCTGTACAGGTTGCTGAGGTAGCCAAGCAACAGAGCACAGAGCCATTTGTTATACAGTGTCAAAGATAAGGAAGAAGAGAGGCCATGGGAACTATGCAGCAAATGTAAAGCTCACACCGAGTGTATGAAACTGGCTAAGCTAGACCTAAGAAGTGTGGGAAAAGGCCAGCTGAAAGGTATTCTAACCCCTAAAGACACAGGAAAGGTGTAAGGGAATGTATTGCAGACAACTCATCCCAGAAGCATTGTTGTGAGGAAAAAAAGAACTCATTAAAAGCATTTTAAAACATTTTAAAGGGCATTTAGGAAGAAATTTGAACATTTTTAATAGTTCTCGTAAAAAGGGAATAAAAATCAAGTGGTCAGCCTTCTTTTAAATTATGAGGAAGGAACTGTAACCATGGGTGGTATTGTTCAAGTTAAACCAACACTGCAGAACACTCAGGTATGGGATGCACATCAGGGTTACAGCTTTTGGTCCCCTCTGGATATAGAGCTTATGTTGCCTGCTGTGAAATGTGTGGGTTTGAGGCAGGTTTGCTCCCTAGATTTTTATAGACCAAATGTCTCTTACATATTTGTGTGAGAACTGGATGAATTCACTGAACCTCGTGATACATTCTTATTCTATGAATCTGTTTCTTCCTGCAGGGTTGATGAAGATCAAATTCAGCACTTAAAATTATTGCATAGAGGATAACTGCATAAAAGGTAGAACAAGATTTATCATGTCTGGCCATCACATTAAACATGCTTCTGCTATTTTACCTACATACCACAAGCATAACTTCTTTTGTATTTCTAGTTATTCTGAGTTTCATAATAAAGGTCAGAGTTAATACAAAGCAGGCATGTAATACATCCTGAGGTTTCTTTGGGTGGGTTTAGAGGTGGTTTTTAATGTCAGAATGCTCTACTTATTGTACCTCAGCATCCCATAAATAATTGTGTACACAGAATTGTAAACCCTAAAGGAAAATTCAGCTATTATAAAAACCTACAAAAAACCTCATGTTTGGAAAACCAACCCATCCATACACACTTCTTCTGTCATAAAAATCTCCCAGACATTTTCTAATCTGTTTTAATTACAAACTTCTATTCAGGAAGCAAACAGTTTGTACATTACACAATATAAAGAAAATAGCCACCCACAGAAACCTCTCTTCTCCCTAGACTGAGAATTTTTGCAAATGCTTGCCAGCAGGTTAAAAAACATTTCTTATAAAGGCAACTAAAGGTAGTGCCACAAACAGTCATTTAAGTCCAGTCTCCTACACCATAAACTTTTTGCCAAGACAATAGTGCTTAAAACAAATATTCCTGTGTGCTCCCTCTACTTTGCACCCTCACTCCTGCAAAATTTCCCTTGCAATAGCCTCCATGTGTTCATCTCTTACCCAAAAAATAGGAAAAAAAAAGATATGCATTTCCATGAAGGACCTATCAGTCAGATTATGCTTCTTGCTTCTCTTCAGTAATTCTTACTGTCACCGTCCTTTGAGATGGCACCTGGACAATTACCCAAGTCCCTGAGAGGTGCTTCTATTTAACTGCAGCAGGAAATACGGACAGAAACAAATTGCAAGTCTTCACATGGGCAAACACTGGAGCTGCCCCAACCCATGTTGCTCCCCAGCTCTGCTCTGTGGCAGCTCACAGCCCCTGCCCCCTGTGACGCAATGCCATCACGAGGGAGATGCAGTGAAACGTTTATGAGCCAAGCTTATGCCATTATGTCAGCTTGCTAAACAAAGAAAGAACAATTTTGCAGCGGGAGAAACTGAACACTGAAAAGCAATGCAATCCACCACAAAGCAAGGTCCTGTTGGAAAGACTGGATTCTTTTTGTTTTTTTCACTTTCCCCTCCTGCACTGCTACATGTAACACAAAACAAGAAAACTACCATGAGTATAAGAAGAGGGAAAATTTAATCTTACTTCAGTTTTAGTCTCTAAAACATGAGAAATGGGAGAGTTGTATATTAGGCAGAGTGGAAACCTCCATCTGAAAAAATCAACTTCATGTATCAGGCATCATAAACCAAAATGATGCCATATAAAGAATTTTTCTATTCAAACTCACTGATTTATTGCTATAAAGCTAGACATAATTAATATAATTAATTCACCTTTTAGTTGTGCTGATAAGACCAGAAAGACAAAACTTGGATCCAGAAGTGGAGGAAAATAATTTTTTTTAAAGTTATATTTTTCTGCCTGCTGTGAGTTTTGGACACCCCCTATTTTGCACAGTTCTTGAGATAGAATCACTGGTTCAAACGACAACTTTCCATGAACTTATAAGTGAAGGAGAGCCTGTGATAATCCACCTCACTATATCCCCTTTACACACAGGATAGATATTAAAATTATTAAGCTCTTTGCCACACTGTAAGGTCATGGGGACCCTTTTCTTTGAAAACCTTATTCAGTAAGCACTCCTGCTCCTAAAGTTGCTCCTCTAACCTCCTGCTTACAAAATCAAAAATCTATATGAACAGCAATGATCTAAAAGCATTTTCTTCATTACTGGTTAAACATTCATGTTTCATATGATTCTAGCATTTATTACTTTATGTGCAAATGCTTTGCAATGTAGAGACAGGTAGGTCTATCTTATCAGCTGACACTGAGTGACACTTATCAAGGTAGCACTATCAAGGCTACTTGCAGTATTTAACAATATTATCCTGCTGAAAGCCTTTGGGGGCTCTGATTCATGGAGCAGAGGAGTAAACTGAATTATATGGAGAGATCCAAAAAATTTGTCAGATAAGGAGTATTAGTGTATTAGGCCCCTACTTCATGGTACAGCAGTCAAACCTCGCAACAAGTCAAATCAAAGCTGCACATACCTCAGAGTGCTACAGCCTAAATTATCAGAGGACTCTGGGCAGCATTACAGTCCATGGAAAGGATAACCTAGTGCAGACCACTACTTCTGACAGGCATCACCACCACTAGCACCATAATTTTCCCCCAGAGATAGAGGAGATACTGTTTTTAAAACAAACAAAATACAGTTGAATTTGCTAAGACACACACTAGATTTTTAGTGGCAAGCAATTTTTAGACATGACATATGAAAGAGGCATTTATGATCACTCATTAAAGAAAAAATGTAGCACCTCAGGAATACATGTGAATATATTCTCCAGCTCACCCACAACCACCAGTTCTATTCTATTGAAGAATAAAGACCTTCTAAAGCCGTTAGTAAACAACTAATTCCTTTGATGTTATTTTGATTCTGGAACAAAGAGTTTCTGAGCAGCATAAAAAATTAGTTCACCCATAATACAGTATGTCAGACATACTGTTGTCGTGAACGTTTTTCATCTTCCAGCTCTGTATAAGATATGCAGTACCATCTACTTTTTTTTCTGAGCAATCACATATGGACCCTGATCTCTCTGCACAGTACAGAACAGGCAGTGAGAAACTGCAGCTTCCAAGGAATTAATGCAATAATCCTCACGTTCTACTTTTTTTGATTTTTAGTCTTAGCTAAGTCTATTATATGTTCTTAAATTGAAGCCAATATACTTTATTTAGTTTTAATCTTTATTTGAACTCAGTCCAGACCCCTTCTATTTTCTCCAAAATGCTATGTTAGTAGGTATAATACTTCATCTGTACATTAGAACTAACATATACTGCTCTATATATTGAACCCATAAAGCACCCAGCTGACAAGTACTGACATTAAATATCAGCAGAACTGCAGGAGACATGAGTGCCTGAACTCTAGTGACAATGATTTCTAATAGCAGAAACCTTCTTAGCATCGTGCCTCATTACTTTAATACTTTGTGTGAAGTATTATATCTATTATAGGTAGAGGATGACATCTTTCATTAACAGCTCTAAGACAAAAAGCACTTAACTTCTCATTACTCTGAAGAGAGCCATATTCCAGCACTAAACTTAAGAGCCACTTAAAAAGCATTCATCACCTCATGCCTTCTTGTAGACACTTGCGTTGAATTTAGTCCTCACTTTTGCTTACAGCAAAGATGATGCATTAGACACTTTCACAACTGTAAACTGTCATGGCAGAAGAGTCATTAATTTACTGGAGGATACGCACATTTTGTCTCTCCTACTTACTACCCATTACTTTATCCCATTCTTGTTCCTTGAGCTGAATTAGGCAATTTATAAAGTCTTTAATTGAAATGCTTGGGGTTTTTTGCATGAAAGAGGTCCTTCTATTCCAGACAGAAAAATGTCAAGAAAAGACATAAATATTTCTTATAGGAAATGAAAAATCAAACTTTTGGGAGTTGTGTTTACCTTATGCCAAACTACATGTTAAAGCAGATGATCAAACAAAAAGTCACAAGTTTTTGTGTTGTGGGGTAACTATTCTAAAACTGGAGACAGTTTGTAAAAAGGTAAGCACTCAATAAAAATGTAAAAAATAAAAAATAGAGCAAACTTATTTTACTGCACTTTTTGGCAGGAAGAAAAGAATTGGCAGATAAGCAGCATGAAAATTCCTTTTCTCCCCTACAGAACATTATGCTTTAAAATACATGCACACCAGTTGTTTCATTTTCTAATCTTGTTCTATTTTCTGACAACAACCTGAAGATTTGATTTCTGTACCCTTTACTTGCATTGTGAAGTGTTTTACTTTGTGATTACTTCCAGTCAAAGTCAGAGAAACTATTTTAAAAGCGATTGCTAGCATGATTATGGATGACAAAACTCAATCTGTATCTTGCTAAGGTCATCAGAGAGGAAAAAAGTGATTTGGCAAATCTCTTTTTTTGTCCCTTTTTTTTTTTTTTTTTTTTAACCTTTGAGAAGCATAGAATCAATAAGGGAAATAAAACCAAATATCTGGTTCTCAGTATAAGCTAGAACAATCCAGATGACAGACCTACATCCTGACTGCAGCTGTCCTCAGGCAGTTGTACATGCCGAGAACCTTCACAGTATCTCTTCCCCTGTCCCACTGCATTACGTGGCTATGGGTTGGTAAAGGGTTTGGACCACACCATTCACACACAGACTCTTACTGAGACTGTAAAGAGCTGTGAATCTAACCTGTTGAACTCAATGCAGTACAGCCTTTTTTTTTACTAACTTGTTCATTGCACCAAATGCTCCCCTTCTACCCTGGTATCTATCCCAACTACCTTAACAGCTGAGGCAACTTCAGGCCATTTCCACAGGCTCTTCAGCTTTTGTTCACATAATATGAAAAAGCTTCAATAAAAGAGAAAACTGAAATTTACAGTCCTAATAAAAGTTTATTTCCTTATCAGCAGCAATAGCTACTATATTTTCAGCTGTCCAGTAAGTTACAGACTTCCTTACTCATTAACTCAAGAAACAGACCAACTCCTTTGAGCTCAGGAATAGTAAATTATAAACTATAGAGCTTCTCATCACTTCTAAGCTTTGTAACCTGAATTCTCTCTTCAGTTAAAGCAGCTTTCTCATTACCTGTCTGACATTTTTTTCACCTCAGTTCTTATCTTCTTTATTCCTTTCCCATCAATTCAGACAGCATTCTGTTTTCTAAACTACCTCCTACATTTTTAGACATCATATTCACTGTGAAGGTATACTCTGATCACAGAGGCTGAAAACATGATGTATACCAGTATCATCAAAATAAATTTGCATTTTTTGAAGTCTCTTTTTCTAGCCAAACATGATCTGAAATGGGAAATATAGAATTCTAGTATTTCAATCCTCTAGACAGACAAAAAAAAGCCTTGAAAGGCACTGCCTTGGGCTTGAGGGGAGAACAATTGAACTGGATTTACTCTATTGGAGGTACTGTTCTTCCAGAAACTGTACATGAATGACTGAACAATGTCAGAAGGATTATAATACTACAAGTTCAGAAGGACTATAATACCACAAGTTACAAACACCAAAGCTTGATTAATTGATAAAGAATTTTTTCTTAATATTTCTTAATCTATTTAAATTTCTTCATAAACATTAAAGAAAATTGAGATAGCAATAAGGTGTCAGGTAAAATAAGAATTGGCTAACAAGCAATAGGAAAGAGCTCTTGAACATAATACTCAGTTCCCCTTACCAGCATTTTGAAGGGATGTGAAAGCTCCCCATTTTACTCCATTGCTATCTATCTACTTTTATCACCCTGCCAAAGTCAAAGAATCACTCAATTTTTTTAGAAATTACAGCTCTTCATTTCTCCCTTCTTCCTGTCCTTGTAGGAGAAATATGCCTTATGAAGGGTGTCTCTGGTTGGTTTGGGCTTTGTTATTTTTGAAAGAAAACTTCTCATTCTTCCCTCCCATTTCTTCCTCTCTGTATTCCAAAGAGAACAGAACTAAAAACAAGAAGAAAGAGACACTGACAGGCCTAGTGTTTCTAAGGTCAACCACCATAGTAAAGAACACCCTTGGTGGTTTCCTTACTCTACTTGAAAAAGGACACAGACAGAGCTCACATGCTCTTTGCAGAGACAATGCACATAACTGAATCCCCACAGCTACATCAGACAAAATTTATTTGTAAAGCAAGTATCACATCATCAGCCTAAGGAAAAAGGGATCATTTGGGAATTAAATAAACTTAAACCTCTGGATCACAACAAAAAAAAGAGATTACCCTGTAGTTCAATCGCACCACCCAAATACAGCTGTTACATACTCTTTAATTACTAATGAGATATCCTGGTCTCATGGAAGAAGCTGTTCAACCTTCTCACAGCTCATCTAAGAAACGTAGTATTTACAAATATTGATTCACTCTCTCTGCTTAGTGGAAACAACCACAGACAAAGAAAGGCTGGCTGCTGCACATAATCAGAATTCATTTTGGTAGGATTTCTCTTTTCTACTTTCCTAGATTGATTAATGTATCCTGACTTCAAACTATTTTTAACAAACCATTTTTATTCAGTCAAAGGAAAAATGCTTTTTCAAGAATGTCACTTATCTAAATTATCCATCATTTTATAGTTTCCTGACAAGCCTGAAGAGACTCTACCATAGAAATAAAATCTACAGCTGAATTAACTTAGACTGCTTTATAGGCACCTACTATTACAGCAGTGCACCAAATCTCGAGGAACATTGAAGGCCGTGGTCCTTAGCACTAACTTTAGTTTTTGTAAAATTATCTGTAGTACATGAGAATACTGGGACTAGAACTTCACTTTTGTTGAATCTACATAAAGCTGAAAAGATTCTAATACTATCAGTGAAATTATTTTGCATTTACAAGGGTAGAATTGAAATAAAAACAATCTTAGCAAGGATAAGAAAACGCTTTTCATTTTTAAAATGGGATGAATGGGTGAATTTGAAAACACATAGATGGCCTGTCAAGTGTTTGTGTTTTTATTGAATTGTTCTGAGCATGAAATAGCAAGAACATCTAATTTCTCAAATTCAGGCTCTCCTGAAAGTGCAAATCCACTACTACCAGCTGAGATTCCTTGCTTGTCTGATGGTTACCAATCTTGACACTTGTTAGTACTCTGTGTTGTGAATAATTCAGGTATGCTGAGTTGTTCAGTGACAAACTATAGAGGGCAAAATGAGATCTGACATTGCTGCTTACCTGTTTTTGCTTCATGGCAGAATTAATAAGCAGGATCTCTCCGTTAAACCTCTGGATTACTGAGAAGAGATTTGAATGCCCCATAAATATTCCCAGTGTTTGCTCCACTCCAGCTGAAATGGAAGTAGAGGGTCTTTGCCCAACATTGCTCAGGAATGTAAAGTAATTGTCCAATTGCTGTAAATAATACATTTGACTGAATCGAGAACAATGTTGTTTGCTTCTAAGCCTCAGAATTAGAAAGAAAATAAATTTCTTCTCTGGAAAAGAAGGAACTGAAGGTCACAGCCACTCTCCGCTAGATCCAGATATGCCACTGTAGAAGGGAATGATTACCATCATCTACTCCACCTTAGTACTGAGAGTCAAAAACATCTACAGAGATGTCAGCTGACCCCTTCAACATTTCTTAATTTGTTCACACAAAATCACTTATGTCATTTTGGGCCTGGTTTGAGTTGACCTGCATATCCTGGATTAGAGAGCACTTTCAGCACCTACTCTAAAGTTGATTGAGTACTTGATAAATTGAGGTTAAGCTCCAAAATGGATCATGTCTCCTCAGGCTAAGAGCATTTGAAGGGAAGTAATCTTGATTTACACTTAATGTGGCTGTGGGGAATTAGTTGTCCGCACCAGTGCTGCATCCTGTCCACATCCTACACTGGGGTATTTTTCCAGTAAGGTTAAGGCCCTTGAATGCATTTTTTGCAATGTTACCTGACCTTAGAAACATCAGCAGAAAAACTAGAGCAACAGAGCACAGATGAGTCATTACCTTCTTCATTACATCCATAGCTGGATCCAGAAAATTATGTCTATGAAGGGCTTGGAGCAAAAGGACAAGAACCTGTGGTCTAACCTAAGAGTGTGCAGCCAGGCCCATTGATGGAATTTTTTTCTGGGGCAGTTACAAATCTCAGGACTTTAGTAACACAAAGGGCTTCTGCAAAGAAAATATTGGCATGAACTGAACCCCAGTCAAAGTAAGTCTGTACAGCTATTGACTGATAACACTGATAATCATGCAGAAGAGTCTGGCCTTGTGAGCCTCCAGCATTAAGGGTTTTTCTTTATCTCAGTAATATTTATTTTGACTTTACATTTTTAAGGAGTGGAATCTAGGGACTAGAGGCATCGAAACACACTTAAATAAAAAAATGCAAATCCCTGTAGTGCCTCGAGTTTTGGCAACACAAAATAATTGTTTCTTCCTTTTATTTGCATAACAAAGACACCAAATCCCTCTTTTCTCTAAACCCATAGGGAGGGTTTCCAATGCACTTGAGGCACAGTAGATTCATCCAGTCAGATGGAGAAGCAGAGGGCATTTAGCATCTACTGCTAAGCTTTCTATAGCACAAGAGTGTGGTAGTAAGCACTTATTTTCTTTAAATCAAAAATGAAAAGGGTATGCGAGTAAAAAGCCTAAGCCTTACAAAATCAAAATGCGGTTCTATAAACCTTAAAGTGCACCTGTGATTACCAAGCATGAGTAATAGCTCACTGCTAAAGACCTCTAAAACTTTCCCTGAAGGGCATCAATTTATCTGCATCAAAAATTTTTTCTACAGCATTAGAAACTCAGTATTACTCATGTACAAGACTGAGAAATCTTAAGCAAAAACAAGTGTTAGCCATTAATTTGACAATTTTCATTTTACTGCCACAGAGACAAACGGAGTCATACACACACAAAAAAAAAAAAATCCAGCATAAAGAATGAAAAATAAGTGAGATTTATAACCTGCATTCAGTTTCACTGATCTGCCTTTTCATGGTTGTAAATTTGCCGCCTGTTGTATCTAAGGACACGATGTAGTGTTTAAAACACACATATAACAGTTACTGGACCAACTTTGTCATTTGATATGAAAGACATTTTGGTTAGGTTAAGAGTACTTTCAGTAATAATAAAAATTGTCTTTATATAGTATTTGCAATATTTTTCCCCTGAGTTTTTATTCCTTGGCTTATTTTTTATGATAAGGAGATGCTGCTATTGTTAGCTCTTTTAACACTTGCAGTCTTTGTAGAGACGCCACTGAGCTGTAGCCTGAGAAGGTTGACTTTATCCTATGTGTTTACTTCCATATACCACATGCTGTACACTCTCTTGTAAGCATTTAGTTACCTAGGAGTTCTCAACCTGCTGCTGAAGAAACTTCTGTGTGCAAGATGACATTCTCTCATTTTTATCTTTATGACCCCTGGGTTGGACAAAGATGTTTTTAGTCTTGGCAGAGTCTATGGCAAGTTAAGCAGGTTTACCACATACATTAAACTTTATGACTTACTAGAATTACCAGATGATTGTGGAGAGAGGTTCTCATGGTTTACCTACCCACAGCCAGAAGCCAAGTCCCAAGCAGCTACTCACTTGCTCCCTCACCAGGGTCATTAGGGACAGAATCAGAAGGGTAAAAGCTGGAGAACTCATGGGCTGAGATAAAAACAGTTTAATGTGAAAAGCAAATGCCAGGCCCACAAGCAAAACAAAACAAGGAACTAATTCCCTATTTCCCATGGCAGGCAGGTGTTCAGCCATCTCCAGGAGAGCAGGGCCCCATCACCTGTAACAATGACTTGGGAAGGCAAACATCATCACTGCAAACATCTCTCCCCCTCCTCCTGCTCCCCCCACTTTCTATACTGAGCATGGTGTCACATGGCCTGGAGTATGCCTTTGGGCACTTGGGGCCACCTGTCCTGGCTGTGCCTCCTCCCAACCTCCCCTGCACCCACAACTGCCTCACCACTGTGGCAGGATGGACAGCAGAAAAGGCCTTGGCTCTGTGTAAGCCCTGCCAAGCAATAATAAAAACATCTCTCTATCAACCCCGTGTTTGGAATAATACAAAACATAGACCCATACTGTGAAACCACTCTGAAAACAATTAATTCTACCCCAGACAAAACCAGCAGAGGGCAGAACTTTTTTGGAAAATTTTGGCAAAAAGCAAGCACAACTGTATCCTTCAATTTTTTCTCACACATACACATATGGTACACATTTATTTATTTATTACCATCTATTCCGAAGATAAAAAACTCCAGGAAATGCCATTTACTGTCATGCTGATGTCTAAAGCTGAACGCTTGAAACAAATGATTAGGCTTAACAAATATCAAGGGAGCTCTACTTATGGATCAGCAATTCTGAGCTGGGCAATAGGGCTGACACTTCACACACCTGCTTGTGCCTACTGAGAGTTCTCATTCTTCGCTTTTCTGAATTTTCTATGTATATTTCAAATAGACAAGGAAAAAAAATAGGAGAAGATTAGAGGAAAAATTACTTTGTCCAATTCCCCCTTAATTCTTGAAGTGATACAATGTTAATTTTTCATGCTCAGAAGGAAGCCAGCAGTCTGTCCCACAGGTGGAATATTTTTTCAAGTTGAAGAAATGAATTTGAGTCATTCTTAGCAGTAAATATTTTATGCCAAACAACATTTGCAGAAGAGCCCTATACCAAAGACTCAGCCAAGTGCATTTTGAATTTTCCATGTTAAAAGTGAAAATGTTTCCCAATCTATTTTTATTCTGACACAGTAAAACTACTGACCTGAAAGTCAACTTGGTTGCTTTTTTTCCACTTCAGTTCTGACCTGTTCTGTGCTCCTGGTACACTCATAAATGAGTACATCAAGGAGGAGGGATCAAGTATCATTCCTGCAGCTGCAGAAGAACTGAGCTGAGAAGAAAATCCTTTCAAGACCATTCTTGACCCAGATTCATTTCCAGCTTTGTCAGCTTCTCACAGCCTAGATTTGAGGAAGAACTGTTATTGTGATGGCAAAAAATGACTCTCAGAGGCTTATTTTGAGCAAACCCTCAAGCAACCTTTATAATACAACAATGAAACATGAAATATTTACATCTTTAAAATAAATTACAGTTTTCTGCTTCCTGCCATGAGTCAGATCGCACACCAGAAATAACACTTTGTAGAGGCAAAGTCAGACAGGTTCTGCAAAAGGTAGAGGAAGTGCTACCTATCATCAGGCCACAAGGCCATTCCACATGTCTGCCAGTGAAAGCTCTGTTAAAGCTCATATAAGACAAATTGCCTAAAAGGCTTTTATTTTTCATGGGACTGTATGCAAAGTAGATAAGATTTATATAAAATAATATTTATATTTAGCAGTAAGGTGCATTCTTAAGTGCTTCTCTGCTATTGTTTCAAACCCACTGAATTTTATCCTGGAGGTACAGCTAGATTCCTTACTACACATCATGCCAACATCCCACAGTCCTATTCCTTTAGTCATGAAAATGATCAAATTAGTATCATAAATGAAATTATATTCTGTATTCAAGGGTAGGTGACAGTAAATACAATGGCAAATGAACTTCAATCTCTTTCTCCATTTCATTTTGTTGCTTTTGCCTACTAAATTAGTCTAAAGACATCATGAAAAATGACATGGTTTCTTGAAATGTATCTGAATCGTTCTGACTTGTGACTCTCAGAAATAGCATTAGCACATGTTCCCTTCATAAGTTCACAGCTTATGATAATATGAAAAATAAAATCATAAGACCATATGAGAGTTACTGAAAAAAATGAAGCAAAAGGAGAAATATCAGCTTCCCATTGGTAGAAAATAAATAATGAAGTAAAAAAGACAAAGATGTAAAAGCCACTGCCTACATACTTCTGATATACCACCTGCTCTGACAATAACTTTTAGATGTCTCCATATCCTATAGGATCCTCTAGTCTCCAAGGTAACTTTTCTTCTTTCTCTGGACTATACACTCCCTGAGAATTTTCTGTACAGCACTGCATGCGTGCTCATATTAGAGCATGTTGCTAATAATGCCAAGGTCATGGGTTCAATACCAGTAAGGGTCATTCACTTAGCACTTGGACTCAGTGATCCTTGTGGATCTCTTCAACCTTGGAATATTCCGTAATTCTGTGGAAATGGCGTTTACACTATTAATCGTGTCTACACAAAGAGCAAAAAAATCCTCAGAGGCTTAGCCAACCTTACTTTAAATTGAGAAAAACTCTACAAAAGGATGAAGAATATACAACCGGAAAAATCTGGAGTATTTTCTATTGTATTAAGGCATTGCATTTTCTATCATAGAATCACAGAATTATAGAATTGCCTCAGTTGCAAGGAACCTTAAACATCATCTAGTTACAGCTCCCCATCTTTCACTAGGCCAGGTTGCTCAGAGCCCCATCCAATCTGGCCTTGAACACTTCCTGGGATGGGACACCCATCTTTTCTCTGGGAAGCCTGTACCAGTGCCTCACCATCCTCACAGAAAAAAACTTATTCCTAATATCTAATCTAAACCTGTTCTCAGTTTGAAACCATCCACCTTGTTCTATCACTACATGCCCTCGTAAACAGTACTTTTCCATCTTTCTTGTGGGCAACCTTTGGGTACTTGAAGGTTTCAATTATGTCACCAGAAACCTTCTTTTACAGGCTGAACTATTCCAGCTCTCTTAACCTTTCATGTGGTATTTTTTTCACTGTAACATTTCACCTTCATCCCACCTCACAGACTTCAATTGAAATTGCAAGAAATCTCTCAATGCAAAAACTTCACAGAAAACCCAGCTGAACAAAAAAAAAAAAAAAACCAAATATTTATCCTGATTTGAACTTGCTCAAAATCATTTGGTATTTTCTCATTCAAGGTATTTCCTTAGAGTAGGATTATCTAACAATCTTTTTGTTCTAGGGAACAACAAGGACTATTTTCTTCTACATGCTCTTTAATACCTGGCTTCTATATTGCACACATGAAAATGCTTGCAAATCTCAAGTACTCATATATTTGTAATTTAAAGATGTATAGCAAGTAAATAAAGGATGTCTGATCCTGAGTAATCACAGCATCTCCTATTTGCTGGAAGAAGATCCTTCTTGGATATTTCTATTTGTTTGAACACAAACACGTCAACAAGAACAATATTAAACTCCAGTTCTTTGAGGTCGTTCTACATCACACAAGATGTTCACATGCTGATGTCTTCTGAGAGGTTCATGACATAGCTTGCATTGGCAGAATGATGGCAGCAACCCTTGATTCTGTCAAAATTTTCCATGCAGAGCTGTGGGACATAACACTTTCCCTGCAGACTGATGGATGTGAGATATTAAGGTACACTGTTAGATCAACTTTCTAAATTTTACATTTAGGTAAATTTCACAGATGAACTACTTTTCTGTCTTCTCCATCCATGTTAGCCCTTTTACAATCTCCTTCGATGGTGATTATCTGTAGTTGTACTTAAAGTGTGTGTAGAACAGAAAACAAGTTGGCAGCCTGTAAATCCTTGTATGGGTAGTAGTTTCAATGACCTTTGCATTATTTATCTCACTTACATATGCTAATTGTCTCAAAAATACTATTCAAACTGATCAATGAACCAAAAATAAGGCTGTCTTTAGCCAGCTGCTACAGCACTGTATAATAGCAAATAGTAATTGGGCACAAGACCTCAAAGAGAGTGGCTAACAGGCTACTCAAATGAGAACTTGCTGCAGCAGCCCTCTTGTTAGAGGGTAGAAATGAGCTGAGACACAGACTTCTTGTTTATCACAGCATGAAAAGGGCCCTGGTTTATTCCCATTTACAGCTCAGCCATCCTGGCTCCAACCAGTCACTGACTCTGGCTGCAGCAAGCTCCTACTGTAGGTTTCCCTTGCAGCCTCTGACTGCTGGTTATTTCCTGCTAAACTCTGACTGCAGGTATCAGTTTGCAGACTCTGAATGCAGGCTTTTACCTAGCTAGACTATGACTGCAGGTTCCAACAATGGCTCTGGCTGCAGACCCAGACTGACCTCACAACAGTGATCCTCTATCCCCAGGATCCTGCTTCTTCATGGGCCTCTCATTCCCCCACCCTCAAGATTCCTCCTCCTTCATGATCTCCCCTCACCAGCTAACCCACTCCCTTTTATCACACTTATCTTTATTGGTTACAGCTGTGACTCATCAGGGGCAAGGCTGAATTGTGTAATTAACACAGCTGTAACTTATCAGGGGCAAGGTCACCTGTATTCCCTTCTACAAGAACAGGGAGATTTTACTTCATCGACCTATAGCAGTGACATTCAGCTTAACTGCAGTGTTCTCCTCCTTCTCCCATGGCTTCACTTGGCAACATTTAGAGGTGAGGCTAAGGTTGTGTCTCCAGCTATACAGCGTCCAACCAGCACAGCTATAGTCTTGGTTCTCTGCCCTTCCTGACAAAGCGTAAGTCCTTACTAAAATACCAGAGATTCAAGCTGTTAAGTGCAGCCTGAAGCAACCCATTCTACTACAAATTTTGGCTCTCCTTACCTCTCGCAACATCTCGCTCCAGGGCACACCATAGCAATGGGAAGTGGCAGAAGTTGAAGCTCAGTAAGTGTAAGAATCTTAATTGCTTGGGCTAGTACAGTCGATGCCATATCCAACAGAGGCAAAACATACTCATGTCCTTTGGTCAGCACCTGTTCTGCCTAGTGCCTTGAACTGTCTCCAAGACTGGTTTTACGCTCCAAGAATAAACCCTTTACACAGAGAATATCCAATTTACTAGAAATGCTGATACATGGCTACACTGTATCTGCAGCCTGGTACTAGTGACAGTGACAGACAAACAGGCAGATAACCTTTCTACTTATAATTGTCTTCAAACAAAATTAAAAGCTCAGATAGCTACATATTGGCTTAAATTTTTACAAGTTACTTTGAAGTTTGGTTGACAGCTCCAGCTGGAGACTAAACGCTTCCATCCACTGGTTAAGTAAGACATAGCCAGTTGCAATGCTGTCTCTCCAGTGACGTGAGACAAAATGATTTTGTCTCTCCAGTGAGATGGGACCAATTCTGTAGATGATAGAGGAGTTAATAACATTTAGTTTATTCTGTCTTATCTCTCAGGTGACAGTCAGCCAGGGCACCAGCAATGATATCTTCTCCTGCCTTCCAGTAGCTCAAAAATTGAACAATGAGAACTAGTGACCTGGACCACATTTGAACTAGAATTCTATGTCGTACAAAGAGTCTCCACAGCTGCAAGCAGTTGCTTCTCCTACTTACAGCTAAAAATCAATCTATCCTGCACATAAACTTGAAAGTTTACCTGAGTTGTGCATTGTCCTGATTTTTCCTCATATGTTGACAAAAAAACAGATGAATGAAAACTTTTATAAACACAGATTCAAAGTACACAGGTAGAAGTGTGGAATTACCTTAACCATCTATAGAAGTATCCTCTCACTAACAAATACTCTGACCTTTGCAAAAAAACCAAAACAAAACCAAACAAAAGCAGGGACCTATTACAGACATATAATAACCCCTTAGAACTCCTCTTTTCAAGTAGCTTATATGAGAAATTGCTTTGGTTCCTCAGCTGCCTTCAAATCAGATGTGTGAGAGGATATCAATTCAGAAAGATGCTGGCCAGCCTCATGGTTCTCATAAATATTTTGTCATTGCTTCATTTACCATCACAGGAAGTTATTGAAAAAAAAATCATGAAGTCAAATGAAGAACTGAGATATAGCCCCACTTTTGAAAGTTATTCCAAGGTCAGATCAGGTATAACTTAAGTCTTACCCAGAAAACATAGACTTCCATGTACAAGAAGACGCCAAAGATGTTTTTGCAGTTTTACCTCTGAGTTGCTCACCATGCTGCTGCAACAAGAAAGAATATTTAATAAAATATGTGCTCTTATAGACAATTTGTTCTGGCCTGGCTAAATAAGAGGTGTGTTATTTAGAGCAATGACAATTATACCTCTTCAATAATTACACTCAGTTGTTTTTAAAACTTTTGAATGATGAATTACTGGTGTGCTCTCCAGAGAGAGGTGTATAATCCCCTTGCTGTGCTGCAAAGTGCCCCAGGAGCACCCTGCAGGCACCAACTGAGACAGCAGCCAAGTGTTCTTAGGGCTCAGGGCACTCCAATGATACAAACGCCTGTCCAGCAATAGTTGGATTCAATGCCAAAAAGGTTTCTTTACATTCACTCGTGTTGAAATAGCGTCCATAACGTATTTCACTCTCCAAAGCAAGAATCCCCAGAAAAATCAACTACCATTAAAAAAAAAAAATGTACACATTAAGAGAGAGATTTCTCTGGCACAATTGAGAGCTACTCTCTTAATATAAAAGTGAAATATCAGATAAGGATTTGGCCCATCCAATTTGAATTCTATAATATATGCATTCTTTAAAATTAAATACTTGAACTGTCAGCTCCATCTAACTGCCTCATTACTGCTCATTCATTTCCTGTCAGCGCTACAAAAATAGTTAGGAGAAGGATTTTCCATAAGGAGAGAGCTCACAATGGAAAGGGGAGGTTTCTATATGGAAAAGGAAGAGCATATAGGCAGCAGAGAGATGAGTGCAGGGGAAGCAGATCAGTGGACCACTCGGTACTGAGGTACAGGATCCAACAACAGAAAAATAAACTATATCTGGGGAAATGAGGCTTGAGAGGTGTTAAGACCGCAGGTAGCTATTTAAGTAGTTTAAGTTAAAGGGGACATTATGTACCAGGAGAGACAAATTTCATGTTCCCTGTGTCCTCTGAGTGTAAAAAAGGTCCCTAACAAGCCAATTCTCAACAGTGTAAGGAGACTATACTAATGCATACCCTCTAACCCAGTATTATCATATCTAGTGATCTCCTCTGTGCCACTTGCAGAAGAAAGCCTCACAGGCAGTATTTTGTCATTGAAAGCAGCACTGAAAACTACCCAGACTACCCAGTTGGCATCCAATTAATAGGTCCTTATTTTCCTGCCTTTCTTATGCTACAGGCTGTGAGACAGTCTGATCATCAGAATTTCAGAGCAGCTTCTGCATGAAAAAAAGCGGCCTAAAGCTGTAACACCTGCCTGGCTGCACTAGTAGTCACAGCAATCCCTTATAGTACCCCCCACCATGATGGAAGGAAGACCAGTGCTGTCCCCCTTCTCTTTTCAGAAAGAGAGAGTCAGCTGGAGAGTGAGAGGACTTCAGAGTTTAATGCTGAACCCCAGCCGACCTCTCTTGCTGCTCTGTGTTCAGAGGAGAGCTGAGGAGAGAGAACCTGTCAATGACAAACCAAATGGGAACCAGTCATGCTAACCAATCCTGGTCCTACACCTTCTAGTAGAAGGGCATTTATCTCTGTCCTTTGTTTTACAAGGGCAGTGGGTTCATGTATTTTTAATAAAGACAAAAATAGCTTACAGCCACATCCCTACTGCATAGTGAAGAGCACTCTTTTCTGATACTAAGCAGCCTGCAATGGCTTTGCCTTATACCCAGCCTGGAGAAGTGCCATCAATCAGGTTCACTGAATTAAACTCATTATAGCATGTGAATAATTGTAGACCTTTAAACCACCAGTCAGCTGCAGAATTTGGTCCCCTTGTGTGGATGACTACAAAGTTTATGTATATATGCAAATCAAGAGATCACAAGAACTGATGTCAAAATAAACAGTGGAAATACAATTGATCACACAACTATAGCAGCTCTTTGTTTCTCTCTTCCTAAGTGCTGACTAAAAGAGCAACTGTTAAATTTCAACCATCACTGTATCTTATTTTGGTAATAGCACTTTTCTGCATTGTGAGAGTTTAAAAAGTGGAGTAATAACTCAATTATGTCTGATTATGAGGCTAATATGATTGATTTTCTGACTAACAAGGATACTATAGGAAATTCTCTTGGTCCAGAGAAATGAGTGTCTAATGAAACAGTGTCATATATTGGCAGAAGCACAATAAAGATGTTTCACATAAAAATCCATAGTCTAGCCAGCTTCAAAAATCCAAACTGAAATCTAACTATATCAAGTTGATAGCAACTTTTCCAGTACCACACAACAACACATGGTCATTACATATTGTTATTGTACAATGTTTTCATACATAACTTGTTTCTGTCTCCACTGCCAACAACCTAATTTTAGTAAGTGCTACCATATAACCAGCATGAATAACACTCTGTTTTTCTTGGGCTGGATTTTTCAAAATAATGACTGCAAATCAGTCTAATGCTTAGCACTTACTCTCAAATTGTCATTAGGTACCTGCATAAGCAAAGACTTCCAAGAGGTTTCATGGTGCAACAGATATGTCAAATGCTGAGAGTCATTCCTCTAAGCATGTCTATATAGGGAGGATTCTTGGGAAAAATCTACTCAAATAGTCAGGAAAAAACAGATAGGTGATGGAACATCGCAAACATAAACCACTGCACTTTATATATAAAGCATTTTCCTTGTAGCATTTTGGCCTATATTATTCTCCACCTTAAGTGCCCATTTAAATTGCATTTTCAGCTTTTCACAGAACTGCGTGTAGAAACATTTGTGTGTCTCACATGGTTCTTCTCCCTTTTCCAAAAATTATCTTTTCCCCACATTAACACAAAGAGTTCACTTTCTGTTAATTGCTCAGTAAAAGAGTACCTTGGGGCTTTATTAAGTAAGATTTCTGAGAGACTGAACCATGTGTGACCTAATTGGCTAGATAAGTGCTTTCTGGAGGGCATAGAGTAGTATTCACAAACATAATAGTCTTTCACCTTGATGTTAATTATATACTTTGCCATTCAAAATAAGTTATGGCCATGAGCTAAAGCATTTGTAAAGTAAACATGTCAGGAAAGCAAGATACAGGAGAATTACTTAAAATAGTAAATTCATCACAATTAAAAATGCCTTTTCCTTTTACTCTCAATCTCTAGTGTGGCCTAAACAGAAAACAACCACTGGCCTCTAAAAGGAAGGGAGCAAATTTTCACCTCTCCAGGTTGCTTTTTTTAAAAATAAAAATATAATGCACAGGTCTTTTCCTAGTAATATGAAAATAAATGAGCTTAAAAACAACTTGACGAGATGGAAGTGCTTCAGAGTCTCATAAAATACATTTCCCCTAGAAAAAAAAAGTTTTAATTTACCTATCATTTTTACATTTCATTTTCTGTTTGGGTTTTTCTCTTCCCTTTTTACAATCAAGGATATTTATACAAAAACAGAATCTTTCTTTCTGAACTGTGCTCTACTCCACCAAAGCCCTTATGACCCATGTTTGAGAGTGAGTTTTCTGATGGTTTTTGTTGCATACTGTTTAAGGGAGGACCATAAGAACAAAAATCACCATGATCCAGAAAGCAAAGTCTCCAACCAAAAGGAATGGCAACCAGAATTTACTGTCTGCCAACAGCAATTAGTGATGAGTTTAGAAAAGCATGTTCCAGACCTGGCCAACTTTAAAGCACTGGCTCAGCTGAGACAGAAGTACTAGATTTTACAAAAAGATTTTTAAGGCATTTAAGAAAGATCATAAAGAAGATGCCTGAAAAAAATTTTGGAGGGTTTTTTTTGCTTTAAATTGTCATCTGCCAGACTGTTAGCAGGATACAGTACAGCTGAGGACACAGAACAGAGATAAAAGTTTTTCCTGTAATTTCAAGCTTTGAAACCACCCTGCTCACTTCCTACTGGATAGCCCACCTCAGCCCCTCAGAAGGCCTACTGAGGCACTGCCTCTGAATTCAGGCTCTGCTCTCTTCTACATTGTCTCCTACATCAAACTCCAAAATTAAGTGTAAAGAATTCCACTTCTTGTTTGACTGAAGTCTCCATTTTCACTCTTTTCTCCATCCACCATTTTGTTTGCCTGATACCTAAATTCTAACTAAGTCCTCAATGCTCCTCTGTAAGCCCACAAAAAACCAAACCAAAATATAAAAATAAATGTCAGTAGCTTCAGAAAAATATATGACAGATTTACAGAAGATGAATCCACTAAAAATTTCAGGACCTGGGACAGTATTTGGGGGAAGTTTATTTTGTCTTTATGCTTTCTTTCTAAACCAGTGCTGATGAATTGTGTTAAATCAGACTGCTGACACAAATAATCCTTTGATCTGAGCTAGCAGGGCTGTTCTCATGCACTGTCTGCACAATACCTCCATTCTCTGTTCACTCCTTTATGTTTCTTTATAGAAGCTAAGACTAAGCTTCTTGCAAAACAGTTTTGTTGATATCTGACATACTTTATAAACTAAGTAATATTTCATAAGCATGCAACAGTGCCCATTTGAGTCATACTTGATATTAGTTACAAGCATAATAGATTAAATTAATACTAAAAGTATCATTGTGAAGCTCTTTCTTTAAGATTACAATAATAAAGTTTAGATAAAGAATTTCTCACCTCCTTCAGGATATTAACTGCAGACCAAAAGGAATGATGAGGCCATGGACTAAGCATACAGCATAAAAAAAATTCAGGGAAAATTTTTAAGCCTCTTTTACATAATTATTTTCACTGATCAAGTTGTTTGGTTTTTTTTTTTTTTCCCTTTATAGGCTACAGTTTAAGACTTAACTCAAACTTCCAGAAAGTACTGGAGTCCCCCTGTACTGTGCACTGATGAGACTGGGAGCACTCTCAACAAGGACATGGAGGCTCTTGAGTGTGTCCAAAACAGCAACAAAGCTTGTGAAGGGTCTGGAGCAGAAGTCTGATGATGAGCAGCTGAGGGAGCAGGGGCTGTTTAGCCTGGAGGAAAGGAGACTCAGGGGTGAATTTATCACTCTCTACAACTGACTGAAAGGAGGCTGTAGCTGGGAGAGGGCTGGCCTCTTCTCCCAGGAAACAAGTGTTCAGACAGGAGAAAATGGCCTCAAGTTGTGCCAGATGAGGTTTAGACTGGATGTTAGGAAAAATTTCTTCACCAAAAGGCTGGTCAGGCATTGAAATAGGCTGTCCAGGGAAGCAGTGGATTCACCATCCTTGGAAGTATTAAAAAGGCAAGTATCATAAAAGTTACAGCTGCAGCAAATTATTTCAGTAGTCGTTCTTAAAAGCAACTTTACTCCAAAGAATAAGAAATCATAAACAAATCAATACTTTCACCACAGTTGTCTGAAGTACAGATAAAAGCCCTGTAATTACATCTTGATATGAATATAGACATCTGGATATGAAATATGAAATATGAAATCACATCTAGATAGAATAACATCTAGATTAATGTAAGTACTATGTAAACTATGACATGGAAGGTAGCAATAGAAACTAATCCTGACACAAGAACACCCTTTAAATTCAATCCTTTGCTCTCTTCAAGTTTAAGTCTCCAAAAAGATTGTCTAGGTCACAACATTAATTAAATATACCAACAATATTCATTATCAATCATAAAGCAGTGTTTTATTTCAGGTATTTACTGGTACATCAGATATACTTCAAAAATTATTATATGCCTTTTTACATTCTGATCCCATTAAATTGAGTGGGAGCCTTTCTATACCCTGCCTTAGTCCTGAATGGGATTCACAGATTCTCCAATGAAATAATTCAATAAAACCAATACAAATAATGAAAGGGTTTATGCAGCAAATATATGAAACATATAAAAGCTAAATGAGCTAATGCTAGGCACAGGTCTGGTTTAGTGTTCTGACTTTGGCAAAATAAGAGCTATCTTCAAGACTGAGGAGCCAGAATTCTCTCTGTTCTTCTTCCCAGCTGACAGAATTTATAGCTCTGTGAGAAAAGTTTAGTTTCCACGGGCCACTTGGCCCCTGTTCCCCTGCTCAGAACACTATCTGGCCTGTAAATTAAACATTTTCTACTATAGAGTATATGCCCCACTAAGACTACATTGACACTAGATGGTACAATCACCTTGGGGAAAATTACCAAGGGCTACTGAGACAATCACATACTTGTCGATATCACTTACTGCTCTTGGAGCAAAAGCCTTTTGTAGCACTAACTAAAACTTTCAATCTCATTGTAACATAAAAGAGAAACTATGCTGATCATTTACAGTAATACAGGCAGTATTTCTAATGTTACAAGATATTTTCAAAAAAATACAAACCAATGACCCCTTTCACAAAAACCCTGAAAAAGCACATTGGATTCTTGTGGTTATTTTCTAACTGACTGGGATTGAGATCAGTTTCCAAGCATTAAGAAACTGCCATCTCCGACCACCAAACCAGACATGTTTTCTGGTCAGCACTTCTGTTCTTACTCTATTTGAAGGAAGATAAATTTATATACACTTACCAAAAAATCACACCCCAATTCTTAAGAAAGAGAATTGAAAATTTTTCAGTAAGCATACCAAGAAATAGCTGTTTGTTAAACAACATTGAGAAATAAAAAGTAAGGACAAAGTAAGAATTAAAATAAAGAAATGTTCCTAATAAAATAACTCTTTGCACCACCCTTTGGATGATTCATACAGTTTGCTCAGCCCTCTAATCTGTTGAGATGTCTCTGCAGGGCCTCCCTGATTTCAAGGGAGTCTACAGCACCTCACAGTTTTATATCATCTGCAAACTTGCTTAGTATCCCTTCAAATCTTAAGTCCAAAACACTTTTGAAAATGTTTAAGAACACAGGACCAAGGATGGAGCCCTATGGAACCCCCTAGTGACAGGTCACCAGTCTGATATCACCCCATTCACTGTAACCCTTTGTGCCCGACCTGGGATCCAGCTGCTCATACATGATGTGTTTGTTTATCTAGCTGTGTGCTGGATATTTTATCCAGAAGGATCCTGTGAGAGACAGTATCAAAAGCATTATTGAAATCCAAAATGATTGCATCAACTGGCTTCCATTGATCAACTAGGTGGGTTACCCTGCCATAAATGGAAAATGAAAGTCCTGATAAGCAGACTTTACCCTTTACAAAACTATGCTGGTTGTGACTGATAACTCTGTTGTCCTTCAGATGTTTTTCAGTAACTACCAGGATAATCTTCTCCATAACCTTACCAGGCACTGAAGTCGGACTAACAAGCTTGTAGTGTCCAGGGTCATCCTTCTAGACTTTTTGAAAACTATGACAATGTTAGCCAACTTGCAGTCAACTAGGACCTCTCCAGAGTCCCAAGATCCTTCAAACACAGTCAAGAGAGATCTCAATCTCATAAATACCCATAAGAGGTAATTCACAGCATTTTTGTTATGTTAGTCATCACGTACAGCTGAGAAAAACTAAAATAGGGCCAAAAGAAATGAAACTATTTTACCACATATACAGAGAGTTGGTGGCAGATCTTGGAGTGCGGCAGCCTGGTTCTCTCTTGAACCATGAAGCCAGACTCACACATAACTATAGTTGGAGTGTTTTACAGTACTACCACTATAACTTTGTGCCACTCATGTCTAAGATAAGAAGAAATAATAAAAAACACCAGAATGAAAAGTAGACTTCATTCAATTCTCAGACAGCTTTCCTCAAGTGCAAATTTCAAATATCTTGAACAGAGTTTTCAGAAGCTCCCTTGAGGTATTCCACAGAATATTTCCCCCATAAATGATAATACACTTGAACCAAAGCAGTGTTTCTGTTGACACTTATAAGCATTGCTAGCAGTTCATTATAAGCCATCATGCTATGAAGTTTGAAGCATACCAGGATATTTCATTCTCACAAAGCAATTTCCATTAGGAAACAAGTGCAAGTGACCCGTTTGTATTTATTTATTGAGCATTATTTAAGGACTGTAAGACATTTTTAAGCTTCTCCTACCAAGACAGTACCAGCTTCTTCTTTGAATAAAATTATATAAGGTTATAAAATTGAGCAGAAGACTAAATGGCTGGTACATGGTTGTAGTGATAAAGGCCAGTGCAGCACTGGATAACATCTTTAAGAGTATATGTGAGAAACAGTTCTGCAGAGGCCAGGGCAGGGGAGAAGAAAGAGAGAAGGTGCTCCAGACAATGCAGCAGGAGTTCCTCTGCAGACACTGAGGAGAACAACGGTTTAGCAAGCCCTCACCCTCCATTTTGTGCCACTGGCAAACAGATGTGCCCCTGCAGCCCTTAAGCATCCACAATGGAGGCAGGTAATGCCTTTACTCGAGTCAGAAAGAAAGTGCCACACAGGGGCTCGCTCTCCCCATCAGCTTGCTGAGGGAGAGAATTGGAGGAGTAAAGATAGGAAAACTTGTGGCTCAAGATAAAAGCCAATTTACTAGAGAAATCAAAAGCCAGACATGCAAGCAAAGCTGGTAACACCATCACCATGCAGCCATTGTGACACCACTGGTGAGGTAGGCTCTGTAAAGCGCTTGCATCACAAAGGGCTGCAGCCTGGCCCCCCTATAAAAGCAGGGCAGCCGCTCACAGCACTCAGTGAGCACCACCATGGCTGGTTACAATCGGCGGCGCAGAGGGCGCAGGAGCAGGAGCCGGAGCCGGAGCCGGCGGCGCCTGCGGAAGACACGGCGCAGCGGCCGCTCTCGCCGCCGCAGCACAAGGCCGAGGCGCCACCTCGCATCACACCGCCCTCCAGCCATCAAGCGCCGGCCCCCGAGGAGACGCAGCCTCCGCGAAGAGGAGCCGGAGGACGAGCTGGATGACCTGGGAGAGTTCGATGAGCCAATAGATGACTTTGAGTTGTAGAGCCAGAGTCGCTGAGAAGACCAGCCACCACATGGACCTGGCTGCAACAATAAAGCATAGCAAGCTTGCATGATGAGAGTGCGTATTTCTGGTACACTGTGCACTAGCAGTAGGTCCCTCAGTGTCCTCCCAAGTCCCAGGGGTGTGGGTGGCCCACAGGTCAATATGTCCATGTCCATGCCCCACAGCAAGACGTGTGTGTCCAGGCATGATGTTCCTGTGTGTGGTCTGTATGTTCAAGGATGATCATGCATGGCATGTGCATATCTAGGGTTGTCTTTGGGATGAGGTGTGATTGTGTCTGCAGCCCAGGCCCTGTGGGGAGTGCATGTGACCAAGGACACACAGATAACCTCTGCTCCTGCCACTGGTCCCCTAGGCTCCCTTTTTGGGTCCCTCTTATTGCAGGGTCCCTCTTATTGCAGGGTCCCTAGAGGCTGAGCAGAGCCCACAGACAGAAGAACCCTCAGTGCCTCACGCCCTCTCCTGTGGCACTGCTGGGACTTTGAGGGTAAAGGCCAGACAAAGCACTGCAAGGTGCTCTGCCCATCTAACTCCTGACTCTCACCCTGGCCAATCCTCCACTCCTGAACCCCTCACAGAGCTTCCTGTAGAGAGACCCCCTGACCCTGCAACATGCTTCTCAGTGCTGCTGTGCTTCCCCCTGCCTCTCCCTGGTTCTCTGTGCCTGTCCTGGGCTTGGGCTGATGAGGGCTTCACAGCGAGGAGACAGTGTGGAGAGCATCTGGGAGAAGATGCCATCAGTTGCCCCATGTCAGCCAGGGTAGTGCCAGCCAGGTCGAAGAAGGACTCGGCACTGGCCAAGGCCAAGCTCATTCTTGAAGGTGATAGTGCCTCAGGGATAACGTCTTTGGGAATACATGCAAGAAAGTCCTCCAGAGGCCAGGGCAGGGGAGAAGAAAGAGAGAAGGTGCTCCAGACAATGCAGCAGGAGTTCCTCCGCAGACACTAGGGAAGACCATGATTTGCAGGCTCTTACTGTGCAGCCCATTTTGTGCCATTGGCAAGCAGATGTGCCCCTGCAGCTCTTGGACATCAATGGTGGAATTGAGTTGTGCTTTAACCCCAGTCAGAAAGAAAGTGCCACTCTCCCCACCAGCTTGCTGAAGGAGAGAACTGGAAGAGTAAAGACTGGAAAACTTGTGGCTCAAGATAAAAGCCAATTTACTAGAGAAATCAAAAGCCAGACATGCAAGCAAAGCTGGTAACACCATCACCATGCAGCCATTGTGACACCACTGGTGAGGTAGGCTCTGTAAAGCGCTTGCATCACAAAGGGCTGCAGCCTGGCCCCCCTATAAAAGCAGGGCAGCCGCTCACAGCACTCAGTGAGCACCACCATGGCTGGTTACAGTCGGCGGCGCAGAGGGCGCGGGAGCGAGAGCCGGAGCCGGCACCCCCTGCGGAAGACACGGCGCAGCGGCCAGAGCCGCTCTCGCCGCCGCAGCGCAAGGCCGAGGCGCCACCTCGCGTCGCAAGGCCCCCCAGTCATCAAGCGCCGGCCCCCGAGGAGACGCAGCCTCCCCGAAGAGGAGCCGGAGGACGAGCTCGGTGATCTGGGAGAGATCACTGAGCCAGTAGACAACCTTGAGTTGTAGAGCCAGAGTCGCTGAGAAGACCAGCCACCACATGGGCCTGGCTGCAACAATAAAGCATAGCAAGCTTGCATGATGAGAGTGCCTGGTACATCTCTGGTACACTGTGCACTAGCTGTAGGTCCCTCAGTGTCCTCCCAAGTCCCAGGGGTGTGGGTGGCCCACAGGTCAATATGTCCATGTCCATGCCCAACAGCTGTGGGCGGCACAATATGTGGGAGGGTTTGGGATCAGACTAACAGGCCATGGACACATGCACACATCTTCCTGGAAAGTCCTTACTTTTGTCTCAGGCCATAAGTTTTCTCAGCTTTAGTCTTCTGATTCTCTCCCCCAGCAAGCTATCCTCAAACTCCCAGCAGTACTATGGGAGAGGGCACAAATCACCAAATTTTATTCTCTGTGTGGGCTCTGTTCGGCCTCTTGGGACTTTGCATAAAGAGGGACCCAAAAATGGACCCCAGGGGATGATAGAAAACAACAGGGACATCTGTGTGTGCTTGGTCACATGAACTGCCCAACAGGGAGAGATTACATGTATTGTTTACATTCAGCTATTCATCCCTGAACACCTTCAGAACTTCCGGCTGAATACCATCCAGGCCTAGGCATTCTTACATGTCTTTTATAAAATTTATGTATATTTTCACAATAATCTGTAAGTGTGTTAGCAGCTATGTAACTCAGTATAAATGTTCTCTCCCCGTAAATCTCCTCAGTATGTCATACCACTGTTCTAGCAGTGGTATTCCACTTAAATATACAGAAAGTAATTTACTAATGAAACATTCCATAGGTTCTATAACTTATGAAAGTTTGTCTAGATTTAAAAGCCATTGGAAGGATTAATGGAAGAAAATTCTGTCACAAGCCATGAAATACAAAGACTTCAAGCCCAGGAATACTTGGGAGTGTCTTCTGAGGTAGGTAGTATCATTATAAGTTTGACTTGCTCAAACAGTGCTTCAGCATTCACTGTTGGCTACTGCTGGGCATTCTTTTGTAATTGTAATAGTATGAGAAGCACAGAGCCAAAGAGAAAGAAAGTTCCATCTTTTGCCTGATAAGATATCAGACACTCAGAAACACCCATAAGTGAGAGCCAATTCTCAGCCTACAAAAGAAATTTTTATTTATTTATTTCCTTTCTGTAGCAAAGAAAGATGTCCTTATCAGCCTGCTACATTAAATCAGCTCTGGTCTGACATGCACTTCAATAGATGCAAAGTTACCATGGTGCTGATGGACAAGCATCCTGTGCATACAAGCAATGGCTTTAATTTGAAGTTTGGTGAGCCCAAAAGACCCTCTGATGAGGCAGTGAGGTATAGAGACTGAACTTGTTATTTAGTTTTCTGGGGATCTTGAAGGTGTGATGTGAAGTGCTGTCTGTTGTGCTGTATGTTGTGCTGCAGAAGCAGAAGCACATAAGGCTTCGGGATGAAAATGTTCAGTGCAAAATACCCTTGCAGGCTCAAGAAAAGAAATAAATATGAAGGATGGGAGAAGTGAACAATCCAACTTCAAAGAAAATTTCTAGGAATAAAGAAAAGAGCTGTTTAGCATTTCAAAAGGTGTCTTTCTTCTTACATATGTTCACCGTATTCCAAATATGTCAACATACCCAGAAATCCTCAAGCTAGAGCAGTAGCTGACTTGCTCCAAAGGAGGTCACCCTGATGGATGGTAATATATAAAGCTGGTATGTCAGTGTGGGCTAATCTGAAGCTAAAGGGGTGATCTGCCATTCTAACAAAGATAAATACAGCTTCTGCTTCACAGTGTTTCACAGTGCCAGGCACTGGTCATTGGTTTCCCCAACATGATGGATTTTATGGTCAGGTGTTGTGACATCTCATGACTAAATAGCTTTCAGAGAACAGCTGGTTTGTTTTGAATGATGATGGATTATACTCCAGAACTCCCCATGAAAAATGATGCCTCATGCTTGCAAGTATTGCATGGACAGGGATAAGTCCCAGCCAGCTCTTGGACTTGGTAAACATCCTTGTGGTTTTCTTGCAAGTTTCTGTCCACATTTTTCCCATGCTTTTTAACTCCCTCCTTTGTTTCTCAATCGTCCTAAATAAATCGATAATAACATCCTCCTCAGTGCATCCTTGCAGGGTTACATATGGAAATATGAAGAAGACACTGAAGTCAGAAATACTCCTAGATGAAGGTACCACATAACATCTGATTTCAGCTACAGATCATGAGTTTTAGCTATAGCAGCAACAGTGACTGCAAACCAAACTCTTACTTTCTTGTGGTATGTCACTATGGAGCTACACCAGCAATGCCTCTCCCTGTTGTGCACCAGTCAAACCTGCACAATAAGTTCCACAGGTTATGTGCTCCCACACCTGCTAGAGGAAGAACCTGTAAGCAGGAGTGTTGGGCAGAAGGAGCACAAGCAGGAAGTTCTGAATGGGATGGAGCCCACTCTGCACAGAACCAGACTGAATCCAGCAAATTTCTTTGGTTATGCTGAATATACACTAAAGCTAAATTTTGCCCTGTATGCTTTACCTACCAAACTAATGGAAAAAAATTCCTATCACAGAGTATTAATACTGCATCAAAGGAAGGGGTCCATGTCTGAATTATCTGGAACAACAGATCTCAAGTGACATATATATATAAATTTAACTGAATTATGGACTTTAATAAGGATTAATAAAGTAAGCTTTCTTGCATGTAGGCTAATGCACACCAGTAATTTCTGGTTTGAAAGGGAAATGCTGCTGTTTTCCTCCCTTTCTGGTATTTTCCACTCTTTTCTTTAAAGAATTTCAGTATTTTGCCTGTCTCTATGTGTTAAGAATGAGCAGTTTCAATTTAAGGCTTTTCTCTCTCTGAATGCTCTGTGTCATGTTTTGAATATCAGGCAGCATGGTGGCAGCAGGGGAGAACAGGGAAGCACCCACAAGCAATGCCTAATGGAGAAGACAAATACCACCAAGAGCAAGAAAATAAACAAAATTCCAGAATATTCCTTCCATCTGTTTGCTATACTGTGATAAAGTCCATTTTTAGTGTAATACCCAAAAGGGATTTTAAAAATGCTTCAGTACTGAAGGAACATATTTCAACTAAAGAAGCTACCGTACTACAAACAATAACATCTTTCCTGTTTGAAATGCATTCAATACTGCAGTTCTTCAGAAAGTGAGGGACTGTTTGTCACAAAATGAATCCAGGCAAGCAGTCTACAAGCTTTTTTCATGCACTGATTTTTGAAATACCTGCCTCTGACCTGCAGTACCCAAGCTGCTCCAGTCCTTCCTCAGCCCCTCACATTAGTCTCGTCTCACATCCGCACCCAGATTGTTGTTGTATCATAGAATCATAGAATCATCACAGAATCCTAGAATCCCAGAACCATAGAATCATGGAATCATCACAGAATCACAGAATGGCCTGGGTTGGAAGGGACCTTACACATCATCTAGTTCCAGCCTCTCCATGCCCTGGGCATGGATGCCTTTCACTAGACCAGTACTGAATATCTATTGAACACAGCTCAGCTTGTCCCAGACTCTTCTCCCATGCTTCATGTCCATACCCACACTGATTTCTACAGATAAAAGATCCGTGTTACCAGAGCCATTTCAAGCTCCGTAATAAACTAACTTGAAATAGAACTGAAACAAAGCCTACCGTTGTGATACAGACAAAACTTCAAAAGTCACTGAGAGTAATTCTAAAGCAACGATTTTCTGTCTAGGTAATATGGCTCCTAGTTCCTACTGTTTTGTTATTTGGAATGTGAGTGTTTTACAGGACTGGAAGTAAAGGCACAAGATAATCTGCTTTCTACTGGATTAGTAACTCTGAAGGCTGGAATTTTATCACTGGAATCAGAAACACAGGGAATGCTGGAAGACAATTTTTAAGCTCAGTCACATACCAGCCAGTAATCATATATACAGCTCTCACTGGGAATATCCAAATTCAGCCACAGACACATTTCAACTTCAGGCTAATCAATTGTACTCCAATCAACCCTGCAACTCTGCTGCAATGCAGAAAGTATCAGATCCATCAACACCAGAGGCATTTAATGTGACATACAGACAAAACAAGCCCTAGCCCAAATCTTCCCCAAAGAGGCAGTTCCTGTGTCATAGCTCCAACTAGCAATTTGCATGTACTGCAATATCAGACACACTCATTTCATCCTAATTTGTTTAAACAAATACAGTCCTACCATCGAGTAAAGGTCTCACTGAGAGCTGATTATGATCACTTGTTCTGATTCAGCATAACAACCAAAGCCTTCCTTGATATCTGCTCCCTCTGTAGATATCAAAACTGTGCTTAAAAAATCCCAGATCAGGCCATGGGAGCATATATATGCCTAAGGAATTTTTCACAGGAAACAAATACAGTAAATCAAGCCAGTAAATTTATACTAAAGATGTAAAGATAAGTAGCTTGTTTATGGGATTTTTCACAGCCTGACATTTAAAAACAGTTCTATAAACTTTCGGGATTTGTTTCCTTAAGGGATCGGGAGTATTTTACAGCCAAATTTCTCTTTACTAGCTCATGAAAACTGCAAGAAAAAAAAAACAACAACAACACAAAGGCATTCACTTTTGTTACAAGCAGAACTCTCACTGCAGGATGTTTAATATATATTGGAATCCTGATATATCATCCTCTGTGCATGAAGAATAAGGGCAATTTCAAAAGAGCTTCCTCAAACTTAACTAAAAAAAAAAAAAAGAAAGGGGGAGGGGAAAGGGGAAGTAAGAAAAGATATGTTTGTTGCTTGCCTTTCTAAGACACTTAGAAAAAAAGAGATAAAAGCCAATTTTGCCATTGCCAGTGTGCAAGATATTATAGAAGATCCAATGTACCTGATGACAGAAGGAGCAGAAGCCTAATCCTGCCTTATTCAAAATGCATAGGTTATTTGAGCCTAAGAGAAACTTCCTCAAGCTATTTCCACTGCAACATCCATGAGATTCAGTAAGCAGTTCCTGTTTTATTGATAGTCCTTGTCCCTGCCCAGAACTTGTGTATGGCTTTATTAATCTAAAAGACTCAGTAAGTGGTTGTCATGCTCTAAAGTTTCCTTAAACATACTGGTATCACCAGAGCTTTCTAACGTTCAGTCTCTTTGTTAACAGAACGGCAACTTCTGTCACTTCAGCAAGAGACTTCTGGTGTACTTTATAAATTATGTTGCATTAAAAAAAGAAGCAGGCAGAAAGTTTGTAAGGATATTTGGAGAGTCTTCTAGTTTGCTGATGTTCAAATTCCCCAAATGCAGTACTCATTATGACTTCTGGACCACATGCAGAGACAAGGGAAAACAGAAGATGAGCTGAAAAAAAGCAAAAATCAGCTTCAGCAATGCGGGCAGATGTCTAACGAGAAATATGTCTTCCTGAAAAGGTAGTGGAAGTCCCATGGAAGTGAAAATCAAATTTACTCAAAGATCAGCTTCAGGACTGAAATTTTTTAGTAACATTAGTTATTCAGGCCCAATAAGGAGGAAGACTTATCTATGTCTATTTAATCTCAGCATAACTATGAGTTAGTGATGCAACATGAACATTAAAGATCCAAACATCTGGGAGGTTTCAGGTAAATAAAAATGTCACTAGGATCTCAAATATGATGCAGTTGCTGTGTAGGTCCTCTAACTATTAACCCTGAGATTATTAACCCTGAGATTTACCCAACTGGTTAGAGCATAGTGCTAACAATGCCAAGGTCACAGGTCTGGTCCCTGTACAGGCCATTCATTTAAGAGTTGGACTTGATGATCCTTGTGGGTCCCTTCCAACTCAGAATATTCTGTAACAGGAGGAAGGGTTGTTCTCTGTTATTCCCACCTCAAAGAACGAAATCACAGAAGTAAAGGTTCAGGAAAGGCTAATAAGAATTTTCAAGAGATTTGAAAAGATCGCACAGAGAGAGACACTGAAATGGCTTCAACTGTTTGCTTTAGAAAGGGGCTACAAAAGATGAGACAAGATAAAAGTACATCAAACAAGGAACCATAGCAGTAAAGAGAGATGGGGAGTTTCTGTTTTCTGTTGCATAACACCATAACAGGAAGATGTGCAATGAAACAGTGGAAAGTGAAAATTGAAGACCAGAAAGAGGAAATCATTCTTCATACATGTAGACACGTGGCAGAATTTATTTTCATTGAAGGCTGAAGATGCCAAGAACTTAATAAGATGTTGAAGAAACTGGGTGTTTACAGGGCATAATACCATCTTCTGAAACCATTGAGTTGCATGCACTCATCAGAAGAAGACATTTCTTCCTCACTAACATTCATGTTACCAATCCCTAAACCTGTCCAGACAAAAGAAAAACTGCAGGCAATCCTTAGGTGTTACTTTGTATTCAAGAGTCTGACATTGCAGGAGTCTGATAAGAGCAAATTCTTGTCCCAGCTAACCTAATCAAAATAACCAGAAGACAGATCTGAAACCAAATTTAACCCAAGCCAAGCTAAAAATAATCTACTTGCAAAATACAAACACACTAATTCACTCGGTCTTAAAATACAAAAGTTACAGTGCAAAAAGAGAAAAAATTGTTTCTACCCACCCATATATAAGTGTTGTTTTTACCCAGCTGAGAAGCAAGTCTGAACTCTTACCCATGCAGCTGAGAGATTTCCTTTGGAGAGATCTTTTTCTTTTTCTTAAAATTACTGACCACCTCAGCATTATTAACAACTATTAGAAATTGTTCACTTTCTGAGAGGTAAATGTGTACTTTTATGCCTGACCAAGCAATGTTCAAACCTGAAGATGAAGCTTTTTCACACATTAATATTCACACTGTGACCCTTCACTTTGATATGTACTGAGGTCTTATGAAGTCTTGCTAACACGCACGAGACTCCATTGCCGTTCTGGGAACAACGGAAGTCTTTCTGAGTAGGTTGCTTGCTGAAGAATTATATTAAATCCTGCATTCATTGTGGCAGGAAAACTGTGAGAATAGAAGTGAATGACCAGGTAGGAGGCTGACGTGGTCCAAGGAGAGGAGGTCTGTTGCAGAGCCAGACTACCTGAGCAATGTTTACGGTCCATCTCAGAATCTGACCCCAGGCATCCCCATGGGAAGAATTCCTGGTGCCTCTACTGCACCCTGCAACCTCTCCACCACTCAGACAGGGTTATCTGTACATGAGAGAGAATACCAGAATAAGAGAGTAAAAATAATCTCTCACCTGCGCCATTTCCTTCTCACTCCGACAAATATTTTCTGCTTTCTTACACAGAAAACACAGTGCATGCAAGATAGCTGCCTCAAGGGTGGATACTTAAGTGACAGGACGGACATTTATCTGCTGTATCTGTGGGTAAAGGACAGACCCCAACCTTAAAGTTTGCTGGCACTTCTCTTTGCTAGTATTTTCTGAACTTCCATTTATTTAATTTCTGAACTCCCTAAGCAAACAACCTCCTTCTATATCCCTCCACTCCATCACCTGTCAAACCTAGCAAACATGAGCATCTCAGGCACCAAATACTTCTGCCAACAGCATGACTTCTTCAATGCTTAAAACTTTACTCCCAGCAAGAATAATGGAAAGGCAGCTTCTTGGGCTGTGTCCATAAATTTTTATTAAGCATTTCCTTCAAAGCTGTGAGGCTACTCATTCCCCCATCTAGTGACAGCCATGCTCTGATCTGGGGAAGTGCTGAAAGGTTTGGGGAAAAGAAGATGAGAGCCAACAACATGAACACAATCACCGAAACTTCACTCTCACCCAAGGCTATTATAGGATACATTGCTGGTTGCCAGGAGTCACACAGAAACATAACTGCTCTGCAGACTTCAATATACCTTGACAGAATCAGATTTTTGTAAGCTGTACATTGCAATTTTTTTCTCCGTCTTCCTACTGGTTTGGGGTTTTTTTCCCTTCCCAGTGTACTCCATACCCATTTAAGCAAATTTTCTCACAAATTTTTGCAGGCAGGGAACACTGTACTAAGCATACCAGAGGCCTGGCACATTATGGACTGTTGGTAACAATTCAATAGGGTTGTGATGTACACAGCAGGAAGTTTCAGTATTTGATGAAGATGACTGAAAAGCAGTAGCTAGAAATCAATGTCAGTCTGAAGGGGAGGCATAGGAAGAACACATTACCTTTCATGTGCTTGCAGGGGTAATGTCCCCTGAGCCACTCAGGGACTCGAGATAGAAGAGAGAATGGAATGGACCTAGACCTTGGTTTGATCTGTGATTGCCAACAGGAGAAACAAGTTAAGTGACTTGCTTATTTAAGTCAAAGTTCGTCTGCAATAGCCTTGCCTTTCAGGAATGTAGAGCAGCCACTGGAACTGACCCAAATTGAGCTGCTCTGAATGGTCCTGTGGCAGTGGTGACAGACCTAAAAAACCTCTAACTGTCCTCTTGTAGGCAGAAATGCCCTGTGGACAGCAGAAGACAGAGTAGTGTCTTCCACCTGACCTGCCAAGCGACAGTCATCTGAATCGATTCTTTGCATGGATTATCCAAATGTGTCATAGATACAAAGAAAGTTCAGGTCGGTCCAGATGGATAATAAATTAAGGCACAGCACCACAAACATGTTCAGATTGTTTTTAGTATCATCTTGGTTTCCCCTAATGGCACTGAAGAACAGCCCAGAAGTAGAACTAATGAAGCCTGCTAGGATTAATCTGGCACTATGCTAGCTCTAGGATTTGGAATACACAGATGTCCTGATGCTTTCCTATGCACCAGCCTAAGGTAGCTGCACTTCCTTGCTTTAACTTGACTTGACTCCACAAAGACATTTCAGCTACTCTCCACTCCCAGTCTCCAGGAATTGTGTTCTTGAGCCTGAGCATCACTCTGTATTGAGACTGATGAGCCATACTTGAAATCAGTGTACCAGGGAACATAAGGAAGAAATCCTCCAACTAAGGATCCACCAAACATGGTCCATAATCAACAGGGATTAGAGCAGTGGGTGCCTTTCCTTGCTGGCAGGAAGCATTAAACTCCATACCACATACTATTAGACAGCTATTTAGTTTTCTCTGTTTTCTTGGATAGCCCAGTACACTGGGTTATGAAAAGATTTAAAAATATGTAGAAGTATACCAGAAGTGATATCACATCTGTGACTTACAAGGTTTTATCTGCTAAATATGAATCATTATTGTTCATCTCAAAGACTGCTGCTACAGTAGGCAATTGAATAAGAAGCTAAATTCAAGTAAATTCAGTTCCCACTGACTTTCAGTAGAGTCAAGGTAGGTCCCATTTCAAAATTCATGAAACTTCTTACAAAAGTTGCTTAATGCCATATTTTAATATATAGGTCCTACTTAGAAAATAAAGAAATGAGAAGGTTGTGATCTGTTTATTGAAGTGAGAGATCTGTTTATTGAAGTGAGAGATCTGCAGGAACAGCTGTACAAATTAGCTTTTCCCCAGTACCACCAGAAACCTGGAATATACCTCATGACTCATGCAAGTTGCATCCTTCTTTCCTCTTCAAATCCTCAACTATATTGCAGATGATATCTGGGAAAGAATATCTTTGCAGCAATATTTTAAAGAGAGTCCTTGATGACAAGATGAGATTCTGGCTCTACTACCAGTCATGACACAAGGTCTGACAAGATGACAATTGGATGTGACAGGCTTAGCAGAAGATGTTTTGGTTGTTTCAAAAACACGTTCTATCTGGTAAGACTGTCAGACCAGGATTCTTATCCAAAGCCAAACTTAGCCCAAAGGAAGCAGAATTTGATTCAGAAATTTGCCCCTGTCCATTAGTATATTACATAATTCAGAAAGCATTAATTAGAAGTGCTTGGACAGGAGGGAACTGCTCCAAGGTCTGCTATAAAATGGTTGCATATGCCTTGTTTTGCTCCCCTGAAAAATAGGACAGTATTTTTTAAACTGAGGAACACTTTGAGACATTATGTTAGAAAAGTAAAAGAGTACAGACGAAATATCCAGATGAAACAAAGCAAAATTATTCTCTCAGTTGTTACCAGTCTACTAAAATTGTGAACAAAAAAGTTTAGAACTGGAAGTACCGTTAATGTCTTGCATCCCACAGTATATCAAAGGAAATAAAAAGATTCAGACCCTTGCAATTGTAATGAAGCAGATGTGGAATACACAAATATGAAAAACTGAGGTCTAGAACAGAGAAGTTACTTGCCTATGATGGCACTATTGGCAGGACAGCTGACTGCCACTTCCTGTTTCACATCCATGTGCCTTAGACTCTGAACTCTGTCATATCACAAACACCATTGGACACTCAGCCCTTCAATTCAAGCACTGTCTAGAAGACCTTTAATTCTTTGGAAGCACTTCTGATAGGCCTGATTCCCTAAATATTCTGCTCAGCTTCTTCTTCATTTTGTGCTATTCATGTGCAATCATAAAGATGCAATGTATTCTTCAGCTGCTCAGGTTCTGAGAATTCAGTCACACTAAACTTCAAAGGTGTGAAATTCAAGCTGGGTCACAAGCTGCAGAAACAAGGAAATTTCTCATTTCAATGGGACAAAACAGTGGATCTCACCACCCACTTTTATGAGAATCTTCAGAATGACAGCTCCCCACATTTTTCATCATTAATTATCCAACTTTCTGATTGTGTTTGTCTCATCTGATCTTTTTCCAGCATTTCTCTGGCACAAGGTGGGCTGGCTTTCTGCAGCTGAGATCTCTGCCAGCCTTAATCCTTCAGCTGTGTGTCCCAGTGAGAACTCAGACTCTTGGCCAGCTGGAACAAGCATTCCTTTCCCCCACCTCCATAACTCCAGGCACAGACTGTGGCTGTAACCCTGGCTGGTATGTCAGAGTTAGAGAGTGAATGAGCAAGCATCAAAACATGTTTCAATAGAAAATGCTACTCATCCACTTAGTAAATACATTTCAGATATGATGTCACAGTGGGCTGTGTTACCTCACCCTACATTCCACCATAACAATCAGAGCAGAATTTGGTTTGTTTACAGCCCTTTTATTACTGCTAATTCAACCACAGTGGCATGGCGGTGAGCTGCATCTAGAATCTGGTCCATGACCCAGCCACTCATCACAGCTCAGGGTCAACCAATTACTGTTTCACAATCTCAGCAAATTTATCCTTTTCTAGCAGCAAATTAGTTAAATCTCAAGCTTCCCAGAAGGAATTAAGTGAGAATGAATGGCTCTGTGTCCAGCATTCCTTGCCAGAGGGCAGATTCATTTTAGTCACAGTTACTAGTTCCAAGATCTTGCAGAGGAAGAAGGCATTAATGAAAAGACACTGAACTTCATCTTAGGCTCCAGCTGTTTTGTGATGTGGGGGATGAAACAGGCTTGTCAAAAATATCCCATCAGAAATATGATCAAACCAAATATAGCTCTAGTTCCTTTATGTGACTTTAAGAGAGTGTACACAGTGAGGAGACCTCTTGGCATACAAGCTCAAAGGCTGTGCTATGATATCCTTCTTGCAGCCATGTGCTAAAGAGAACTCTGTTGAAAAAAGGAAAAACAAAACAAGCAAACAAACAAACCAACCAAACAAAAAATCCTACAAAATGTATTTTTGGTCCTGTAAGTATAAAATAAATATAATTGCAGTGACCATCAGGATTCTGACCAAGTTTTTCAGATATAGTTTCATAAATCTTACTATTGTCTTCCACAACAGAAATTTTCTTCACTGAGAAGTTTAGTGAAGACACTTTCTTGAAGAATGTATTACCTGCTAAGCTGCTACAGCAACAGCACATAGCTAGTCAAAGCAAGAGGTGAAGGAAACTGCTCTGTCCCTTTGAGCAAAAAATGATTTTTTTTAGTTTATGAGACAGAAGACTTGATGTCAGAAGATTCCATGTACCAGCTTTAGACTTCTGAAGTGTTTGAATTATAGTCTCCTCTAACCTCTAGTAGGGATTTCAGTAGCAGTTTGTTTCTAAGGACTTTGTATTTTTGCTCTCATATACAACATTACTAAGGCCACTCATGTGGGCAGTAAGGATTTGTCAGATGTTTTGGTTGTGTTCCAATTCTGTCTAAAAATTGGGACAGAATATAAGAAACTAAGAGTTACTTATATCTTTTATTTTTAATAGGGTTCTCTTACTCTCCATGGAAATATGCTGGATAAGGTAATGTCAGCTATATTCTGCTTCAAGGTCTCTACTCCATTCCAATGCAATGTCTCACTATTCTATATGCACAGCAAAAAGGATGCTGTGCAGCAAAATTACTGCTTCTTTCCCAAAGACAAATGTCAAGTTCCCTACTCCTAGCAGGATGCCATCTGCTTCTGCCCCCAATGTGTTCCTGCTAACCCTCAAAACACCTGCTTTGTGACACAGAAAATGCAGAGCTGCCAAGCAGGAAGAAGTACAAGTCAGGGAGCATGGAAAGTCTTCAGGCATCCCTCTCACAGCATCACCATTCTTCCTGCTGGGCCCTGTATTTGCATGATCTCTCTTCCCAACAGGAATGGGGTCAGATGCCTGACCAAACCAAGATGAAGGCAGCATAGCTGTTGTCATTTATTTCAGGGAACAGGCAGTACATATTCATTCCTGTCACTTAGGACCACTTACAGAGTGGTTCCTGTGTTTCTCCATCTGTTTAGTTAATATCCCTGGGCCAATGAAGGCCAAACACAGACATGGCCAATATTAGGAGATAGAGTTTCCTTGCTTGTTTACCACCATCCTTTTACCACCACTCACAGTCTTGCCCCAGACAGCCACCAGTTTATTCACAATGCTGGCTCTGCTTAAGGATGTTTATATTCTACTTACAGCATTAAGATCAAGTTGGATACCAGGTAAATCAGAGTAAGACTCCAACAGACAAGTGAGAGCTTTTACATACAAAGTTTTTTTTATGGTCAACCAAAAGGGCATAAATTGTGTGAAAATCAAAGAAAAAATATCAGATTATTTGTTTAATTAATGGTTTAACAAACTAATGTAAAAATAAGAAAATACTCCTTCAATTCAAACAATCCCATTCCTATTGTAGATTATCACTAATGTAACAAATGCCTAAAATGAAGTATCCCAGTGTCAAGTTCTCATCCTTTTGGTGCAGTAAGCTGTCAGCTGGAGGAAAGATGTTGATGGTGAGTTTTTTCTTCCCAGGTCTAGTATCCATTCTATGAATACTTTGGGGTGTTTATACTCAACTTTGTAAATAGGTTACATTTTTGCCTCTCCTAATGGTTCTTAGCATAAGCCATGATTCCTTCTCTGTACAAGGTATAATAGAACAAAATAGGGCATGTATTTCTGGGAAAGAACCAAACAAGTAAATTAGTGACATAAAAGTGAAGAAAACTCCAAGTCAAGAAAACAAGAGCCAGACATTACAGTGGGTCTCCAATAAACAAGCAGGCTTTTGTATGGTCTCTCAAGCATTCCTTGTTTCTGGGTATTGTTGGAAGCACAAGTTTTCAATTTAAAAGACAAGGAAGGCACAGCTAGCTGAGAACATTTAGTCATAAATAAAACCGTATTATGTAACATGCCTCCTAACTGGAAGAAGCCATAAGGGCAGTATGTCTTACATATATAGGTCTCACAATACATCTGGTGTGGCAGCTCAAGTTCAGAAAGTCAAGAGAGAAACAATTCTGCCTTAAAGTTCATCGGAGTAACTTCTTTGATTTTTAATCCTTCCTTGTACCTTTGTAACAGCAGAAGTAAAGCCAGAAACCTCTCAAGCAAAGTGGGAAAGAACAATGCCTCCGAGCACCTTTGTCTCCAAACTGGCAGACATATGTATTAACCGATCTCCTCTCACCACTAGGAAGAGCCATTGATCAGATCTAGTTGTGTTCCTGACAGGTAAGAAACACCAAACTAAGATGGGCTGCTTGTATCCACAGGACATCAGTACTGACAATGAAGAAAATACAATCCCAGCAACCATTAATTTTACTCCATCCTTTCAGCTTGTACTGACATGTAGAGACTTGACAGAAGAACAGGATGCAAACACATAAAGGAAATTATCAGAGGAAAAACCTGCTGTAGATAAATTTTAACATAAAATGCCCATGCAGTTACCAGCAATTATTTCATACTCCTAGTAAAGATAGGAGAGATCCCTACAACTTGTTTTATGATAAATGACTTTGTGAATTGTAGCCAGAACTATCTATAGGCCTTGTGATCCACGAGAGAAAAAGGGGGAGGAAAATGGGGCAAAAACCTTGATGGTTTTTGTTTCCTCTGTATTAATATTTTTCAAGACAAGACAGCTCTACTTGTTAGGCACAGGATGGCTTTGCCTCAAGGTTACAAGATCTTCAAAAACCTAATAATGAAGTGGACAATGTGCAGAGAAGAACATGTCTGGAAATGCAGGAAGCTCAGAAAATTCTAGCAGGAAAGCATTGTGAAATTCAGGCAAAACCATGCAAAAATTAATACATCTGTTCCTTAGAATTGATTGATTTAGAAGGTGATTGAAAGAGAAAAATATTTATATTCGGAAAAGTATGCCCAATTCCTTGAAAGAGCAATTATTAGTCTGGTTAAAATAAAATAGTCTCTACTTGCTTTAGAAGAGCTCTAATTATTTAAAGTGTGAGTTTAAAAAAGCCCATACTACTCAAATGCATAATTTTTTTTTCATATAGTAGATACTTATCAATCAAATAGGTTAACAGTTACCTCTCCTGATCACTTTCACATGCAAAAAAGAGTTTCTTGTCCTGATATTGCACATGATGCAAGAAGATCTTTATTTAAAGTGGTATCAGACTGAAGGTTTTCAAAGGCTTTATGCTTTTTCTTCCCAAGACATTCACAAGCCTGTGGTGCATGCACTAGCACAAACAAGAATGAATCCCTAAATCCAAAGAAATTATTCGGTACTGATTGGGCATTACTGTGTAAGAAGCTCAGAAATTCTGCATACAGAGAAGATAAGCTTTACTACTACTCAGATTGCAGAAAGAACTCTGGAGTTGTTGTTATAAGACAAGTTACAAAGTGCATATTTCCACCATCTACCCTTTTTCTGACAAAATTTGACCACCTTAGCCCTGTCCTTTCCTTGTCCTATTAGGTAAGTGTAGTACTGCTTGTACCATATACACATACAACTCAAAATGCTCCTGTTTTAAAGTGCATTCCTTCCCCACTGCAGATGTGAGTAAATTAACTCACTCATGTGAGCAGAGTAGTCAGGCTAAGTGGAAGTTATAAAGAAGTGCTCATCAAAATTTGCTGAAATGCAAAGAAATCTAAGCTGGCATTGCAGCCCTGACAGCCAGGAAGCTGCAGTGCCCTGTGCTGATGTGAAGCGCTGCTGGCAGCAGGGACAGCAGCTCTGGCAGCACTCCTGTGCCAGGGACGCCTGCAGGTATCTGGTGTATCTCTGGTGCCTGCTCAGGTGCACATTTGAATCCAGGCAGCCAGTCCTTGAAACTAAAGGCAAAGTCAAGAGACAAACTACTGAGTGCTTTTCTGCATATGGATATGGGGAGGAGGGCCATGGATATGGGCTTGTTTATTGCTCCACCAGTTAAGAAATACCTCTGGCAATTCCTATATCCCAGAATTCCCACTCCTGTTCCCCACCCCAGCCAAAAAAAAAAAAAAAAATAAATAAAATAAAATAAAAAAAAGTTTATATTCTCTACTGTTTAAGCATCATCCTGATCACAAGATTTTCTCACCGTGGGTAGGATTTACTACTATTTTAATACAGGCTGGAGGAAACAAGGTAAGTTTAGCAATAAGATTTTGCAAAGATGTGGGCACTGCTTCCCTGATACAGTGCTGGGTGTGTGTGATCAGCCACACCACTTGCTGGGAGAGGAGGCAGGTTGACAGGCTGTGGGTTAATCAAGGATGGGCTGACAACACATGAAGCTCAACAAGAGCAAGTGCTGTGTCTGCACCTCGGGAAGGAACAATCCCATGCAACAGTACCTGCTGGGGACGACCCAAATGAGGTTTTCCTGCTAGAAATAACTCAGCTTTTCAAATTATGTGAGCATAAAGGACTTCTCTGTTATTTATTTTGTGAAACAGTGCCCATACCTGCCCTTCTGTAAGGAGTCAGGGGAGGAGGATAAAATATCCTTTTGTTGCTCAGGAAGTGGGATAATTTTCTTTATGATGCGTTTTTTTAGTCTTTGGCACAAGTTGCCAGCACATATTTGTTGAGTTTCTTGGCATTCTGCTCATGTCTCTGGCACTAACACCTGCTTAGAGCTTGTGGAAAGTGTTCTCCTACTCCTAAATTTCACCCTCCTTCTTCTGTCCACCCTCAAATCTCAGTAGATCTCACAAAAACTGGCTGTGATACCCCTTCTGCTGCTGATACATAATGAGCTCTACATCTCATTTTTCCTCAGCAACACATTTGCTAATTCTTCCTTGGCATTGCTTATAACCAGATATTAACAGATCCTGCGAGAACCCAGGAGCCAATGATTTAAAACAGGCAAAGAGGGAGGACATAGGAAAGGTGACTTTTACAGTGTCTTGCCAGCTATCAGTTTGACCCTGTATCAACCTGTTTCCTTCTCCATTCCCTCTTGTGCCTGGAGCAAGGAGCAAGCTGCTGTTTTACAGGCAATTTTCTGCTTAAATAGCTTTAGGTGAGGAAATATAAAACCAAGAGGTCAGCAATAGATGCCAGTGTCAGCTACAGAAAGATTCCCAGCCATAAATTTTAGGACATGCTGCACGTGCACACACTCAGTGCTCGTCCCTGCTTATGGTTGAAAAAGTGGAGCATCATTAATTAATATAGGAAATTGATCCTCACTGAATCCTCCCTCCATTCTTTCCCACTCAGGTCCCTGCTGCCAGCACCTATAATATGCTCAAGACCAAATATGTCAATATTAAAAGGCACTCAACTTCTGCTGACTCAATTTTGACTATTCAAGCTGCTGTTTTCATCTCTTCTCACTAGGAATAAAGGTTTCCAGAAAAATGGTCAGCTAAGATCAGCTTTTGTATACATGATATAAAATCATCTACCTCGCTGTCCTGTGGTTGTATTAAGTCTACAGGGCCAGCAGGGGAATCACTGAACTATTATTTCACTGTTTTATTACAAGAAAGATGATGTACTAGGATCTTAGGGAGCTGCTGCTGAGACCTGATTCTACTTATGTCAAGATTTAAACTGGGGAAAATAAAAACATTAAAAACTATGAAAAGTGTCAGCAAAGTATTTTGTTCTGATGATGTGCTACCATGATTTTCAACATTTGCAAGTGGCAGTACAAAACTGGACAGTAGGGTATAAACAATATAACTGCCTGTTGAATAAAACTGGGCAATTTAATGATGTGTTTTCAACAGGAGACACATTTTAGGGTAGGAAGTTATCTATTGCAGCTTTGATAGTTGGCAACATTATTTGGCATGCTGTGTGTTTCCATGCAGGACTGTTTTATGTGGTTATTAACTAATAACTGCTCACAAACAGAGTAGAGCATTGACATTACATTACTAATTGCAGGTTTGCCTATATTTAAACTTGTCAGGAAAGTGGCAATGAAAGAAGTGTGGCCTTTTCCTTCTGGCATTCAGGCACACAGAAGTTATTTCTGTTTTGGCAGACAGCGTTCATTTTCTAGGTTTTTCTGGGCCTTCTTAAAATTATCCAGGAGTAAAACTGTTTGCTAATCACCTTGTAAAGAAGCAAGAGCTCTTTCTAAAAAACACTGGGAAAAGTTTCAACTCCCACCAAGCTGGGAATATAGGACCCTCTATTAAACAATATAGCAGAAATCACAGTCACAGAAGGGTTTGGAAGGGACCTCTGGAGATCACCTGGTCCAACCTGCCAAGGTAGGGTCACCTAGAACAGGTTATACAGGAACTGTTCCAGGTAGATGTTAAATGTCTCCAAACAGGGAGACTCTACAACCTCCCTGATCAGCCTGTACCATTGCTCTGCCACCCTCAACATAAATAAGCTCTCATTCACGTTGATGTGTTTGCCAGATATCTCACAAGGGAAGATTTCCCTTTCAATTTCATTTTTGCTACTCTGGAAAATTAAGCTTTGAAGTGAAAGCTAAAAATTGGAGGCCCTTTCTTTACAGGGGAAAGAATACTCAGCCTATTCCATCACAAAGGCTAGTCAGCAGAGATTAAAAAAAGAGGTCCCTTCCATGAAACAGGTCTCTAGATGCAGCTAGACCATAGCCATCATGAAGGGATTCCAGCACTGTCCTTCAGCTCTTGGACTTCACTGTACAGGTGGCAAAAATTTAGCTGAAAGGAGAAGGTAGAAAGAGAGAATTCAGAGCTAAAGACAAATTGCCAGTGAAAATGCACTACTCAGGTGTATTTCTGCAGACTGGATTATTTCAAACTCTGAACAAGGCAGGAGCAGGCTGCAGAAGCTATCCCTATCCCCAGCCTACAGACTGGCCATTGTGCCCCCGAGCACATAGTCCATGTAAGGTTGCTGTACATGTACACTGCTATAGCTGTGTGTAAATTACATGCTATTTATGTCACCTCTGAATTTGGCCTTTTGCTTTTTCCTTGGCTTTTACATATGGCAATTAAAACTAACCTGGCAAGTGGGAAAACACCTGTACAAACCTCTCATTATTCTGGCATTCCACACTAATTGTAACACATTTTAAGAATTCAGTATTGCCTGAGGTGGACAATTTTTGTGACTTTTACAGCCAATGAACTTCCACCAGAGGGGCTGACACTTTCCCTGATCCCACAATTTTAACATTACCAAACCCTGATTAGCTTTGTGGATTAATCAGGTTTCAAGCTTAAGAGCCAAGATGGATTTTACCTAAAGCTTTATTCACAGTTGACTGGGCAATACCTGTTATAATTTACAGGCGCTGGCAGATCTGCTTCAGATAGCTCCTTGGAAGTAATTATCTGTCTTGCTTCACAGATGCCACGTGTAATATATTCTAAAACACTAAGTTACATAGAATTTACTAATGTCTTGAGTTCTTTTATTCAAACTCAAGACTGATCACATTCATCAAGGGGGCCACAGGCCTGGAACCAGTTTCGAAAGAGCTGCAGTTTGTTTATCATGCAAAGGTAGTGACTTCACTCTGCTTTGCTGAGAGAACAAAGCAATTTTGATTTAGAACAAGTTTTGCTTGGGCAATGTGAGACTGCTTAATCCTGAAACTACAAAATTCACATCAACTATTTGCCTGAGTTTTGAAGAGAAACGTAGCTTCACAAATCCTGCTATCAAGGCAAATTCCTTATAACTAAAAATAATCTGTTCTATAAATTCTGTATCTCAGTTATAAGGACTGAGAAATACAAAGTTCTTCTACAACCCCTATTTTGTTCTCCTTGAGGTTAGTAATATTTTGGGTAGGCAGAAGGCTGCATGCTGACAGAAACGAACAAGATACCACAAAGAAGGCTTACCTGTGTACCAAAAGGCTTACCATATGGAGGTATTCAAGGCCAGGCTGGATGGAGCTCTGGGTAACCTGGTCTAGAGGAAGGTCCTCTGCCTGTAGAAGGAGCTTCAAACCAGATGACCTTTAAGGTCACTTCCAACCCAATCCATACTATGAAAACTTTGTGCTGCTCGCTCTTTTGAGCCTTGAGAACACTTTCTGCATGACCTTCCCAGACCATGATGATCTCTGTATTGGGAATAAGGAGGGAAGCAAGTGATTCTGTGACTATCAAGGGAAAAACCTCTAGTCTCACTAGTGTGATCCTAAGATACTCAGCTATTAATGAATTGAAGACATTCAAAATAGTCCCTGTTAGAGAACAAAGGGAAGAGCAAAGGAAGGAAAATTGCAAGGCATTCTGTTTCACTATTTAGTAGCCAAAATGATGCAAGAACCACATGCAAGTGTATTATTAACCCCACCACAGTGAGAATAAAAATAATAATTAAAAAGAAATGTATTCATTATTTGTGGTTTGACAATTTTTTCTATCTGTTGGAATGAAACACCATGCAAAATTAGTAAAACTAGAAGTTCCAACTAGTTCCCCAGAAGAAATTTCACAGTGCCAATGCCTCTAATAACCTTGGAATGTTCGAGTATGCAGCTGAGCAAGGCTCAGTTTCTGTCCTTTTTCTCTCCTATCTTACCTACTTTTCTTTATTATTTTTTATTATTATTTTTATCTTTTTTTTTTTAATAAGATTGGCCAATTATGGATTCCTGCAGAGAAACGGACGTTTCAAAAGCCATATTTCTAAAGACAGGTTTCTCATCTGACTAGTGCAGGAGATGACTTTGCAGCAGTTATATTAGATGTCTGGAAATAAGATGAGAAATCAAAACCTCCAAATCTTTCATAATCTTTTTGCTCTCGGTATTCATTTCCTTTAAGAGAATCTGAATACTCTTCTTAAATTCTCAAAGCAGCTAGTAATGGCTTTGGGTTTGACTTGGTCCAAAAATGTAAAGCAAATTCAATCAAGTTTTATGTAACAGAGACAATTAACACACTTCTGTAACCTACTCTAATTTCACTGGCATCTTTTAATCCAAATTCTGTTGGGAATTTTTAACAATATAAGCTGTAAAGTCTGAATTAAGATCCATTTTCGTCCCTATTGCTCCGACCCAGTTTTTCAGTAGAGCCGCCTACAGAAATAAGAGTATCCACAAAAAAATCCCTCTAGATCCTGATGTTTTTTAGTCAGGTGTTTTTCAAGACCTATCTGTTTAAGAATACATACCTCATACTTAGGAATCTTTGGAAGGCATTAGTGAGTGTCATCACACCTTCTCTCTTTGAACATTTGAATATTTGCCTTTGTACCATCCTGTCCATATGGAACTTTTTCTTTATTTCATCAACTTCACCTGATCCTGTTTTGCAGGCAGGCCTATGTGAGAGTGAAGGGTGGCAGGAAAGGCTTGGAAAAATGAAGGAAAAAGGCAGCATGATTACAATTCCCAACAAATCCTGGACAAAAATCCTGAGAAGGATGCAATAGCATGGGATGCTGACCCTAGCCAGCAACCAAACACCCATCCTTCCTTGGCTCACTCAACTCTTCTGTGAGACAATAATTTAAAAAATCAAAGGAAAAGAGCTTGTAGTTGGAGATATTGACAATTTAATAAGAAGACCAAAAGCTGTGTAAGCAAAGCAAAAAGAAGGTATTCACACCTTACTGTTGGCAAGTGGGCAGACGTTGAGCCACCTTCTGGGAAACAGTGCATCCACATGTAACAGTTGCTTGGAAAGAAAAATGCCTCTTTTCCCTGAACTTTTACTGTTGAGCACATCATACAGCATGGAATGTCCCTTTGGTTAATTCAGGTCACTGTCCCAGCTATGTCCCCACCCAATCTCTTGCCCACTAGACTGTCCATAGGTGGAACCTTGACACTTTGCAATCAACATGCAGCAGCAGTCAAAACAACAGTGTTACCAACACTGTTTTAGCCACAAAATCAAGTACAATAACTTCATCCCAGGCAGGACCAGCACAAATATACATACCATGGCAGGGGTGTGGACCCAGTCTAGGGTACTCCACCCTAAAATAAGTTGGGTTTTCTTGTTTTTAAGGAGTGCACCTCATGCATTTTACTCCACTTTTCCATGGCTGCAGGATAACTAACAAAAAATGCAGGACAGAACTTTGGGTTTGAGCATTAACCTGCTGAGTAAGTACTACAAAAAATTGTTATAATGATTTCATTAAATGAGAAGACAGAATTAAAAGCAGGACAACCTCTCATTCTTGCAGATTACTCTTAGGCTTTAACACTTCCACTTCTTAGGAATCCTCACTTTAATATCACTTCTCACTCAACCCACCTCCTTACGATCCCAAGAGCTCAAGCAAGTTAAGATTGGTTTACCCACGCTCAGCACCATCTTTTTTCCTTTAATTTTCAGCCTTAGATGGAAATGCTCTCCGTAACTGGCTCTGCTGCCAGTCTTATGCCTGATTGCTTTTATTAAAATGCTAGAAGGGATGATTTAAGAGTCTCATCATCAGGCTTGGCATAATTAGACTCCTAGACCCAGTGTCAAATGCTCCCAGGGCTGCCCTAACCTTTCATCCTTCTAAGGCAGCTGCTGTAGGCAGTGCTATACAGCATGTTTTGCAGCAAGAACCATTTCTGAAAAAAAGCTTAGAAGAAAGGGTTTGTCTTCTTTCTTGAAACATTAAAAAATCCCCCTGGCACTTTTTCACAGAGTCCAGATTTCTGTTTATAACCAGAGCCAAAGCAGCCCTAACATCTATGCCAGAAGTAGCTTTTTTTTTAATAATGCCAAGCTTATGAAGTTGAAAATTGCCTGGTGATCCTCTGGAGCAGAACACAGTATGTAAATAGACTCACTATTTATATCCTATATAAGACCAGTTTTGAACTAAAATGAGAAAATTAAATGGGAAAAAGAGGTCAGTGCACTCAGATATTCTCCAGCAGTTGTCAGCATCAATTAAGCACAAAAGATCAAAGCATCAGAAACAGAACAAGACTGTTTTCAAGGTGTCTCAGATCCTACTTCACTGAGTTGACAGCTGGGTATGTACCACAAAGGCTTGCCAGACAGAGCCAAAAATGAGCCACTGTGGTCATCGATATGGGTCTAGTGTCTTGATTACTACATTTTCTCTTTCTTCTTGGAGATTAGGTTCTAGCTTTTCCTCAACTATGAGTGCTGTTTTACATGCACTGCTTTCACAAATTAGAGAACACTAGGGCATCATCTTAATTGTTAAACATTCTTGCCTGTTGTATAAAGGTAATATTACTACAAATGAGCAGCTAAAATGTTAGTTTCTGGAAGACCAACTTAAGCAGGACATACAGATTACTAAAATCTCACAGCTGGGGCCTTGTAGGGAGAACTTACACAGATGTAGTCAGTTTAAACAAGGCACATAATAGTTTAAGTAAGCAGTTACCATAAATGATGCATTTTCACCACTGCTGAGGTCCAAGTCCTCAAGCTTTTCTGTAATCCTTATTTCTAAAAGTATTGTTGTACTGCCATCTGGTGGGAAAAACTCATAGGAACAAGGATAGTCATGAAGGTATACGAACAGAGGCGCATCAGTGAGTGAGAGTAAGAGAATCCTGAATTCCCAATTCCAAAAGTTTTAGTTTAGGATCCAATTCCAAAGTAACATGGAGATACACGGATAACTGCCATATATTTTCTACATAATAAAGAAACAAGACCAGGAGACTTGGGCTGAGTATCAGTAAGACAAATGCCACAGGCACCAAAGACAGACCAGAGCACAAATCAAGCCACGTGAACAGATACTGACATTGTAATATGAATTATCTGATGGCCCACATGAACAGAAACATTTTCTAGGGAAAAGAGAAATTTACATTCTGCAAATAAGTCACTAACTGGGAACTATTATTAAAATTACTCAGAAGTGCACAGTGCTCAAAGGGCACATGTAACTTTATGGATGTATCCCTTCTTTTGGTTGGTCTAGTTTTACAGTTAAATGCACTTAACTAAAGGGCAAACTATGGCCTGTTTTATTCAACTAAAGAAATCAGTGCCTCACCTTGTGCCACTAGCTTTAGTCAACTTGAGAATGCAGTCCCCATTCTAACAGAACCTGTAAAAGGTTTTTATTTACCCCATATATTGCTTGGCAGATTTGTTCCAATAGGGTCCAGAAATGACCATCTATCCCTCTTTAGAAGAGTCAAAGGTCAACTGGAAGTGCTGCTGAGTTCTTTTCTCTGCAATGTCCAACCCTAATACAGATGGTGCAAACAGTTCTCTGTGTCTGGCTCTGAGGAGGAAGCAGGAGGGATGTTCCTGGGTAGACAAAGATGTCCTCTCATTTCAATGAAAGCCAACTTTCAAAGATGACAAGAAAGTCTTTTGAGATTTTGAGGGGGTTTTAAGACAAAATATATTCCATCAGTTGCCTTTAGCAAATGAGTTTCAGGCAGGGACTTGAGATAATGGCATGGAAATATGACTGATCTATCCATTAATACAGTATGTCACCACCAAATGGTATTATTTATGTTTTATGAGTCTAAATGTGTTTTGTATGTTGCTGAGTGTGCTTCCATTAGCTCTCAGGCACAAAGGAATATGTTTGCATTTGGCAGCAGACTGTAGACAGTGTGTGAAAGCAGAAACTAGGAGAAGTGCAGCTGAGGGCTGCCATTCTCAGAAACAGGCACAAACTCAATAGCAAATCCTTGCCTATGTCCTAGGACGGCACAGTAGAATTTAAGAGGTCAATGCTTCCATAAATAGAAATTTGCTATTGCAAAAGGGCATGATTCAGTTTAAACACAGAGAGTTGTCAATAGTAATCAAAACATTCTTCTTCTCTGAGTCATGTCAAAGTTGAGATCCAGGCATCTCAGGATCTACTGCCGTGATAATAACCAGACAAACACGGTTCTCTGGGTAGGTCATGGGCAGTGCTTGACCACAGATTTCAAAGAGCAAGGGACTGATTCACTCTTCATTAGCCTGTTTTTGAGTATAAAAACACACTGAGTTACTCTGAGGTCTTATCCTGAATAATTTTTTATGATTCCAGGAAACTAACAAGTGACAGACCAGGGGATGTACATCTCCTTTGCTATTTGGAGGACAAAGGGATGACCTTCTCAGGCTCAGTACTTAAGATAATACAAAGAAAACTATAAAGAAAAGCAAGGATATGCCACAGATTTTGAATAACATCCTTGCTTTGACAGAGTATTGAGCACTTCAAATAGTGGGCCCCAATCTAACTTGGCTAATTTCTATTAAATCAGTCAGTGAACTGATATGCATAGTCAGGATTTGTCCCTATCATTATTTGTTCCATAAATTGTATCAGTTTAGAGTCCAGGTTAATTCACTGTGAGTTTAGTTCTAGGTTCCTCAGAGATAAAATCTTTTTTTTTCTGGTTTGGTTTTTTTGGGTTTTTTTTTTTTTTTTCCTAAAAATGTGATTCTGCGGTCACTGAAATCCACAGACTCTCCCAGAAGTGCATCTTTTCATTTAACAGGAGAGATGGCTGACAGGCAAAAATTCACACTATTGTAGGTAAGGGAAATGGGAATTTTCAGAAAACGGCAATTAACTCCTCAGGAACATCACACAGTCTATCTGCTTGACCAGATAACAATGGATAAGCTGAGAAAAAGGCTGGTAAGAACTGGCTGAGTAAGAGGGAGGTGTAGAAACACACCAGTGATGACAAGAGAACAGTACATATTGTTAGTATCTTTCGTTGCTTGCCTATGTCTTTAATTAGAAGCAGCTAAAATGCCTACATCTAGAGCAGTGAAAAAGGTAACTGAGCAAATGTCACATCAACAGACACTTCAGGAAGAATCATAAAAGCATTGAAAGGAAAAAATGGAAGCAGATGCGCTACTAGAATAGAAAAGACCAAAATACAATGAAATTCTACTCAGAAACTAGAGGGAGACAGACAAAAGAGTAAGTTTACTGAAGTCAAACGTGTATTTCCTCCTGTGGGAGATTGCTGGTCCCAAAACAGGGAAAAAAAAAATCAGTAAATTTACTTTTATTGATTATTGTATTTGCTCAATTAGAGCTTATATAAAAAAAAAGTCCCCCAAAGAAAGGAGGGTAGGCAGATGAATCAACAGATAACTTTACCCTGCAGTTCCACTGGGGGTGTGATGAATGTTTAAGTATTTCCAGTCACAGTGCCAGAAAAATGCAAGGAAGAGTCTTGCCTCTTAACTGCAAATGCTTGGGAAGTTTGGAAAGGTCGGACACCATTACTTAATGGGAATGAAATCATGACAAACCCCAAAACAGCAGTGATAGTCCATTACTTGGGAACTTTATAGGTTTGGAAACAAAAACTGCCCAGACTCAAAATGCCAGGTGTTGACCAAGATCCAGACCTTGTATTATTATTCAGACTTGTACCAAATCAGCCCACTTCTGAATTTCTCAGCAAGGTTCTATGTTTAACAACTTAAATCCAATAAATTTAAAATTTGTGTTTAGAGAGCAGACAATCCAAAATTCAGATCTGGATCTAAAGCACGGAGAAATAACCTTGGAAATATCACCTCTTCTTCCAAGAATTTCTGACTGAGTAGAATTCACAGAACCACAGAATCACAGAATGAGTAAGGCTGGAAGACACCAAAGTTGGGTCATCTGGTCCAACCTCCCTGCTCTGGCAGGGTCATCCTAGAGCTTGCAGGATGACCTTGCACAGGATTGCATTCAGACTGTTCTTGAATATCTCCAGTGTGGGAGACTCCACAGGCAAATCTGTTCCAGTGCTCGGTAACTGCACAGTAAAGTTCTTCCTCGTGTTCAGGTGGAATTTCCTGTGCATCACTTTCTGCCTGTTGCCTCTTGTCCTGTTGCTGGGCACCACTGAGCAGAGACTGGATTCTTCCTCTTGGCACCCTCCTGGCAGCTACTGACAGACATTGAAATGGTCCCTTCTCAGTCATTTCTTCTCACAGCTGAACAGGCCCAGCTCCCTCAGCCTTTCCCAGTGAGAGAGATGCTCCAGACCCTTAATCATCTTGGTTGCCCTCCACTGGACCCGCTCCAGGAGCTCCAAGTCTCTCTTGTACTGAGGAGCCCAGAACTGCACACAGCACTCCAGCTGTGGCCTCACCAGGGCTGACTAGGGGGGCAGGGGGGCATCACCTCCCTTGACCCGCTGGCAATGCTCTTCCTAATGCAGCCCAGGATACCATTGGCCTTCCTGGCCCCCAGGGCACCCTGGTGGCCCACGGACAACTTGTCCACCAGGACCCCTGATCCTTTTCTGCAGAGCTTCTTTCTAGCAGATCAGCCCCCAGCCTGTACCAGTAAATGAAAGCTGCTTCTGTCTCTGCAGCAAAATGAATGAACTAATCCATGGACGAACCTTCAGGCTCTCTGAATTTAAGCTCCTATCTCTAAGCTAGTTGCAGTCTCTGGTCTCTGTGATCCTTTGAACAGGGCATCCCCCCCTAGACCTCTGGACAGACTTCATACTCTGAGATCCTTCAATCAGGGACCAAAAGGTAAAGCCTTCTGTGCCTCGCTTTTAATAAAGGAATGTATGCTAGTGATAAAAAGCACTAGAAAACCATCCATAATTCCATTGTAAAATTAACTGGGCACTTACAACCAAGTTGAAACAATTTCCCGCTATTTTATGCTATTCATTTAACTTCAAATATTTCAACTTTAAGATTTGTTATAAAGAGAAGGTACTAAAGGCAAAGAGTCGCTAAGTAGTTTCCTCCAGTTTTCCACCCACCAGATGGTTATTATCCTTAATAATGCATACAGAGCAGAAAGCACTTCTCTTCCCACCACCTACTATAAGCAGCATCTTTTGGACATTATAAGCTGTCCTCTATCACAAACCTATCATGTTTGTTCATACCAGCTTCCTCCTCCACCATCCTGGGCATCAGCAGTGCTTTTGAAATAGAATCAAATTAATTTTCAGGGAGCTTGCTGTAGTTGTATTTTATTCTTGTGTTAGTCATGTCACTAATTCAAAGCTATTTTAGCAGTCTATTAAATACTTCTCTGCAGAAATTGTTACTTCAAATGAAAGAAAGGTATAACCAACAGGTACTGTATTTTATTCTTACTCCTTGTTACACAGACTTCATTTGGGAATCATTGCCTTGTGCAACAAGGCAAACAAGATGAATAAAAAAGGATTCAAAGCAGTGTAACATTACAAGCAAGCCTCACAATATAAAAAGCCTCATCAGTTTGTGTCAAACTACGTTGTTATTAGCCAGTGCCTGCACAGCTCCATTCTCCTATGAGATTGTTGCAAAAGAGCATCTGATAGTGTGGTTGTATCACGTCACAAGAAACTGCTTGGTGACTGTGCCACAAGACTACAAGTGATGTTGTCATACAACACTGTGATATCTTAAAGGGACACTCCTGAGTCATTGTTGCTTGAAAACAGCACATTTCTGTTATAAAGGCAAATCGTCTCTGGGCTGCAGCACATGGGATCATTAACATCTGATACGTATCCAGATACTGCAGCATATGGGGAGAAATGCCAAAAACAAACAGGTTTTGTAGCATCTGATTTTGGGTGCCTAAATTAGGCGGCTAATCACCTCATATCATCCAGGGATAGAAACACAAGCATTCAAAATACAATTTACAGGTACAGCTTAAGCGACATTGTCCTTAGCTGCCTCCTGAAAGAATGCATAGCTACCACTAGGGAACCTAGGGAAACTAGTCTAAGATAAATATCCACATTTAGATGTCCAGTGTTTGACACAGACTGGCTTGATTTAAATAATAGTTTGCAAGATTATAATGCATAGGGCACAGGAGAACCCACCAAACTCAAACAAACAGAGGTAGTGAGCAAACCTTTGTATCTATAAATTGACATAAATCTACTTATATCAGTAGAGCCTCACTTGTTCCAAACTGTAAAAAAACTACAACAAAACTGCTGTATTCACTTCCTGTTACAAACAGGCAGTCAGTATCACAACAAGGTACACTCAATAAGTTATTAAAAACTTTAACACATTAATGCAAGGGAAAAAAAAACAAACAGAAAACCCCAGAGATAAGTCAGTGCTACATTTGTTGGTATAATGTTTCCTTCATTTCTTTCAAAATGGATTTTTAACAGTGTAGATGTGCACTTTGCTGACCTCACTGAATGCCCAACTATATTATCACCATTTTAGTCCTGCTGTTACAAGGAACTGCAGCATTTGTACATGTCTTAAAAAGCTCATCAAACCAAGTTTTCAAATCATATAGAATAATTTCTTTGCAGTATTCTTGAAATACACTGTGGTCCTCTTTCCTTTGAGCTGCAATTCAGAATTATCAAGATCTCACATAAGGCTACATGAAAAAGATCAACAGCAGGCAAACCAAGCCAAGTGCTTCCCCAGCTCTGCCAAGAATTAAACACAGTGCTCCATCAGCAGGAGGGCTTTCTTTGGTTACAAAATCTGTCTCAGCCTGTATGTAAAAGGTTTCCTAAGGCTGAAAATTAAAGCTTGAAGACCATAAGAAAAGCTTCAAGACAAAGAGAGCTCCTATAGAAAAAATACTGTATAGAATTTCCAAAAATAAATAGGCAATAATTACTTCTAGTAATAACAATAATAGCAACAATAGTCCCTCTTCTTAATGATTCCTCTTCCCTAGACCTCTCAGCATGTTTTATAATTTATATAAGCAACAGTGTGCGGTTCACTTAATATTGAAATCCAGCCATCTCTGAGCACAACTGAAAAAGACAGCATTAAATTACATTTCATTATGTAAGGAAAAGAAAAAAAGCTATATTAATTTGAAATCACAAGGGAAGTTTCACAAGACATTTTGAGAACACACCAGGGCTACAAAGCACTCCCTGGAAAAGTGCCAATTGAATATTTAACAAACTAAAAGGGTCAAGACTTCTTGCATGTCAAAAGGAAAAATTAGACTGCACTTCATCCTCTAACCTCTGCCAGCACTGCTATGAAACAAGCTGGGGAGGCAGTTCATCAGTGATTGAAAGGGAGAAGCCCAAACACCGTATGGGAGTGCTCTTAAGAGCAGCTCTTAGAAAGGTTTGGAAAATGCACAGGCACTGCTTGCCCTGGAAATGGATTTATTGGGAGCATGAAGCAGTTAGTTCTGTTCCACGGTGCATGTATGCAAGCACAGGCTGACATATAAACCATACATCTGACTGATAATGTCATATTAGTCTGATTTGTCTTAGAACAGTATTAAAGACAAAGGTGCAGTATGATGAATGACTGTAGCAATAAAACAGATTTCTGAAGGAAATTAGTCTTATTTGACAAGAGTGTGCAATCCAAAGATAAGTATCTTTCATATAGCAATTCTTATTAATTAGCAGCAGTGAAGGAGACTGAGCATTCCACTTCTCCCCCTTTTTATTAATATGCACAGTAAGTCAAAGCTTCCGTCATACTAAGCAAGATGGAATACTGTTAGTCATATCCCAAAGTAACACATGGACCTCCTATGATGTAGCACATCCAAAAACTTCTAACTCCTTCTGCTCAGTTTTCCATCACCCATCATTCACTCTCATCACTGAAAGCCACCAAGCGTGTGGTATTTCTCAAGTACAGATCAAGTGTTACACTCAGAAGTTATCATAAAGTAAATAAAATATATAACTGGAGGTAAACAGAATTAAAACAGAAATTTAATCCTGTTTTACTTTTAAAATTATCCTTATGTTCTCACCAGACCAGAAACACTAGACTGGAAATCCTACATAAGCTGTCTCTTTGAAACTCCTGTCATCTTGGACATGACTAGATTTTACAGCTAAACAACCCCCACCACAAACAGATTAAAAAAAAAAAAAAACAAACCACACACAAACTAATGAACTAAATACCCCCAAAGGAGGAAAAAAAAAAAAAAAAAAAAAAAAAAAAAAAAAAAAAAAAAAAAAAGAAAAAAAAGAAAAGAAACACATCAGAAACATACCTGGGCTCATTTCATACTGTGGTATTGTGGCCAAAAAAAAAAGGGCATTAGTCCCAGAGCTGATAATCTAGTAATACCTCACTATGATTAAACATGCTTCATTTACTTTAATATAAAATAACTAAAGCCAGCAAGACTGAATTGTCTTTTCCTTTTAACCTGCTGTGATGGCTCAACTGGCCTGTGATTACATGAGGCTTACAAGTCATCTGAACACATTAGTATGCAACTATTTAATAACACTAACAGTGATTAAGTGTCTAAAGTTATCTTAACCAGTTCAGTGAATATCTAATACAAAGTGAGCTAAATTTACAGTGGAAGTGCAAGAGCTCTGATTATGGCAAGTGTATTACAGCCATTTCTTCTAGTCGTAATCTCCTGTCATTTTGATGTCCATAGATATTACAGAATTGTTTAACAATGAAAAGCAGCCATACTTTTGCATTCTTAGAAGTCTTGTCAGCACAAGAAATGGATCATGAAGATTTAAACTGCTCATTAATGCTCATAAAGAGTCATTCTAAAAGGTGAAGCCCTGATATTGCACTGCAAGGAAGTTTTGCTGCAGAAAAGACAACAATTAGCAAATCTTATTAACTTCAGAAACTTGGCAAGGAACAAAAGCCACAGCTTTTAGTACCTTGAGAAGATCATGCTGAACATGAAGAGAAGTGTCTTCACCAGGAGAGTATTGTAGCATTGCAACACATAATCCAGAAAGATGGTGGAATCTCCAAGCTGCTTCCAGACAAAACCACAGCTGACCTGGTCTATCAGTAAGAACAAGCCAGAGACCCCTTCCAAACAACTTTTCCAAGATTCTGTAATCTTGTGGGCCGACGCAAACCAAGCCAAAAACTAACTGCAGCAGGAAATGGCTGCAAGAGCCCCTAGGACAGCAGTAAGGCCATACACCTGGACAACTCTCAGGTCCATGCTCACAGATCTTGTGCAGATGCCTTTGCCAGCAACTGCGTTTTTTTTCCAAGACATTGATTTTGGCACTGTCTTCCATCTATCAGAAAATATTTTAGCTGAATGACTGAAGCACACCAGCCACCTCGTCTTTTCCCTGAGAAACACTGTTTTGCCTAGCAGACATGCCTTTGCTGAAACACGAAGATGTTCCACATGTTCAAGTTAGAGGGGAAGTCTGGCACACCAGGTTCCATTCAGAACAGCTGGTGCTGGCATGTAGGTGGTTACAAATGCATGAAGAACCTTAGCATTGCAATGGGAACTCAGTAGAGGAAAAATGCTCTCCTCTTCTTCTGTTACAGTCTTCATGGTTTAACTTTGAAAAAAATTCTCTGCTTCAAAAGCCTTTCATGCATATGAATGTGATTTTCAGCTTGTCTCTCAACTTCACTGTTACAAAGACTTGTTAGGAAAAAATAGTAACTTGAAGGACTTGAGGGTAAATGAAATATACAAACTGACAAGCCTTCCTCATGTCTGGTTGTACCCTTCACTCCCCAGTACAAAACATCATTTTTTGCATCACTTAAAAATTGTGTGCATTGGACACTTCTGTATATGCCAGTAAACATACTTGCATCTCAAGCTTTCTTGTAGTCACTGGTATAATTTGCTCTACAGAGTAAGCATAGTTTTAATTAGCTGGTGCAGTTCCCAAGACAAATTTTTTTTTTCCTTTTATTTAAGTTTTGGCCCAAAGACCTTGCAAAGAATTTTGGGGGGAAAAATAACAAAAAAAGCTGTGGGTGGTATCCAGGGGGTTGCCTTCGACTGCAAATTTTTTGCTCAATTTTTAACACCTGATATCCTTCTCATTTCAGTAGTAGAAGAGGGAGTTGATAACAAATACAGCTCTTGCAATGACTAAAAGAGTGGAAAATTTTTGAATCAAGCTAGCTGTCAGACACTGTAAAAAGAGCACTCCAAAATTCATAAATCTCAAAAATATTTATTCTGTAGTCCAGAAATGGAATGCGCTAAAATTCAGAGTCCTGAATTCTTATGATCTGCTGCAAAATTGAAAGGAATTCCCTTTAGCCCATGTGAATCAAATTAAAAGTTACTGAAATGACCAATAGATCATATGTGGCAATCATAGTGAGGTCTTGCTCCCAAACAAAGCATTTTATTCTTCCCCATAATGAAAAGTACTAGGTGAAACTAATAAGTAAGATATAACTAACAGGCAGGAAATATGTACATGCTAAGACTGGGGCATCTGTTTGGAGTGGTTCATTCTCTAACATCTCTTTTCTTCTTAGCCTGTTCTCTAGTTGGAGGATTTAGTGTTTTCCTCCTGTTACTTCCTGTTACTTCAGTTTCATCTTCCTTCCCCCAAATCATGGCTTTACATTTTACCTCACACTCTTCCTTAGAGATAGTTAAGATGTTCATTGGACAAAGTCTTGACAAACTCAGTCAAACCAGCATGCCCCAGCAAACCACAGATCTTCACAGATTTCAATACCTGCAGACTTCATCTAGCACAATTTCTTCCAATTTTAATACAGATTTCTAGGAATTCTATTCTATTCTATTCTATTTGCTTTTTAACAAGAAAATCTTAAAATGTTAAAACATCAGAAGTGAGGGGAAGTCCACCACATTCCCGAGTGAACTGCTTGAAACAACCCTCACTTAAATACTGCATCTTTTTAGAGTAAACTCATTTATTTCATTGTGGTACTGCAATGAAGACTGAAAATTTTTCCTTCTAGGGCATCATGTTCTCATCTGGATTTATTACTATATAGTAAGTCAGCTTTGAGACTCCAGAAAAAGAAGTGAAATCTCTCTATGTGTTTAAATCCATCTCCAGCTAAGGATAATTTTTAAGCCCTTCTCTGAAGTTTCACCAATGTTGCTATGTTGGTTTTGGATAAAAAATTCTAAACTGGACACAAGAATGTAGCACTCTTACCAGTATTTCATGCAGAGGTAAAACTACATCTGTTTGTTTACCTAATATTCCGATTTTCAGTAGAGTCTGAGTGTTCATAGCAGAAACATTTTGAACATCATATCAGTAAAAAACTGTATTGTGATAGGTACTCACTTTCATAATTACTGCTCTAAGTTATTCCCTTTCAGGAGTTTCTTTGAATAGGCATGGCCAATATTCTCTTACTCCTACACATACTATGTTTTATTTATCTGTAAAGAATGTGATGACTTTAATGATTTAGATTACACTGTAATAATGCAGTATTATAATTACAGTATTATTTGCTATTAAATAATTTAAACAACATTTCAGAAGACTGCTAAAATGCTGAATAATATAAAGCAAACCGGACTCCTGAGGTACCTTGTCAGAAAGCAGATGCCCTGTTTTCTTCCCAACAGCAACTTTTTAGATCTGCCATGAAGCCAGATTTTAATCCATCTAATATATTACTTCTTAGAGCCAAGTTTCATTGGTTTCCCCCATCAAGATGTTAGAGTGATAAGACAAATGCCTTTGAGAAATTCAAGTACACTATATTCATTCTGCTCTCTTTATCAGCCAGATCTATGATCTTGTCAAGTGATGACAGTTTTGTTTGACAGAACACGCTTCCATAAAACCATCTTGACTGACAATAATATGCTCTTCGTCTCTAACCTTTTGTAGATGGCATCCAAACTGTTTTGTTCTGTTGCCAAGACTTCTGTGAAAATCACTATTCTGTTGAGTGATGGATAGTTCCTTATAATTCTCCTAAATATTTGTATTACAATGGCATTCCTGCATTGTTACAGAGCTTCTCCACTCTCCAATGCTCTTTAATATTTAATTAATGGCTCAGAACACAAATGCTAGATTTACTTATCTAGCAGGATTTCAGAGCTGCTGGTCATAACACGCTTACTTTTACCCAGTGCTCCCCATATTTCACTTTGACTATAATGAATAAATGTATACTATCTCCCATAGGAAGGTTGAAAACCAGAGCAGAAACAGCTGCTGAATATTTTTAGCTGTTCCACATCACTATTTATAATTTTACTTTCAGTTTAGCAACAGGTAACTCAAGCCAATTTACATCTATCAACTGGAGGCTGATTCATAATATATGTTATTCATAATATACTTTCATAATACACCTCAAAAATGCCATCTTACTACTGTTAGATTTTGGTATTCACTTTATCCCCCATGGCTTGCTTTAACATAGAGACAAAGTATACATCAAGTTAGACAAAAATATCCTTGTATCAGTTTTACACTGAAAGAACTGGGGGAAAAAACAGTACAATAAATTTGTCTGAGTAATGCTGTACATGGAAGAAAACATACTTCATTGAAAAAAATAAAAATGAAACTGCAAGTAAAATTTAGATAACTGCTACTTCAATGCTTTTCACTTGACTTTGAATGTTGGCAATTACTTTTTATTATTTTTACAAGATACAGGGAAATACATAAACCTAGAAGACTCTTAATTGTTGTACAATGTAAAAAATAGAACTGTCGCCTGTGAGAAACACAGCTGAAAGAAATAACTTTTAAGAGAAATAGAAAATACTTCACCTTGGATACCAACACCCCTGACATACACTCTCCATCTCGTGGTTTTCAAGCAGTGCACAACAAGCTGAGAAACAGAAAACTCTGCAACCCTAATCTTTCCCAACACAAACGGAAAACAAAGGTAGATTCTGAGCTGTAGTTAAAAAGTGACCGTCAGAACTGGACAGACACAGAGACAGACACTGAGGACAGACACTCCTTCTATTGATCAGATCGTTGCCTAAGGGTTGGTGAATTTCTAATACAGTTTTTTAAGCAGCAAAAGTTTATTCCATTCTGTTTCTCTGAGGAGTGGGAGGAGATGGTGGAGAGGCATCCATACCTCTCCCAATATGTTCGGTGCTGTTGTGCTTAGTTGCGCATATGCCAGGGACGCAAAGCATATGGCCCGGGGGCTGGCACTGTCCCGTTTAGCAGATGCCTGCGATACATTCTGCCAAAAAATTTTTGGGGGACTGGTTGACTGCTTTTTACCAGACAATTCTCTCTCTCTAGTTGATAGAGAGTTATTCACCTTAACTGAAATCCTACTAAGATCTTGTAGAGAAGTTGTTTAGCTTTTCATATCCAGCAACTAGAAAATAAGATTTTACTACTCTCTCAAATTAAGCCTGCATCTAGCAGATAGACTGACTGCAAACTGACTAGCAGGTGCCAGAGGAAGACATATATCTTCCTTAAGTAGTTATGCTGCTTTGGTTTTTTGGACCAAGGAATCAGAGACAGGAATCAATCTTCAAAGGCAAGCACTCTTCCCCTTGTGGCATTACTCCAAAGCAGCCAAGGATGAACATACCTGTAATTTGTGCAGGCTAGCCATGCCAGCAGGTAAAGAGGAAGACTCACACAGCTCCCAAAAAACCAAGAGAGCAAGTAGCTATTTGGAAATCCACTGTCAATCTTGCATGTTGGCATTGTAAAGATTTACCAAATTATTCAAACGGTGAACAATATTTAATCCTGTGAACTGTTTACAAACTCTGCCTGTATGGACAATTAATTCCCACTTTGGGTTTGTGCATTTGACAATCTCTTCCCCATGGGGCTTCCAGTATTTGGCACATCCATCAAGAAGATGATGGATGACAAAATGATCCTGATAGATATTATTCCTTTTTGCCTTTGTACAGGACACACCAGACAGTGGAGTAATGGCTGGATTGAAGAAGAAAATGCTGTTGCACAATATCAATGCCCTACACCAAATCACATGACAAAACAAGAAAGTCAAAGCATCAAAGGCAATTTGCTCCTAGTCAGTGAGCTCAAAGGCAGAAGAATACCCAAAACTGACTTAATTTCTATTTTTTACTTTAGTTCTTATTATAAAGGCTGGACACTTTCACAAAGTATCATGTTCTGTTTTAGTTGAGCTCAACACCTGTATCACCCTAAAACTTCTACATCCTCACTTACAAATTAGAAGGGGAAAAAGTAGCACACTTTGTGATCCCTCATGAAAATGCTTAATGGAATAAGACCCAAGAGAACCCAGAAGAATTGCCCTTCAAGTGTCTGAAACTTGGAAACTGATGCTACACACTGAGAATCCTCTTCTCCCCAACCAGTGGTAGAGCATTCCTGTTCCCTAGATGGTGATATGAACATGTCAGACTTCCACCAGGTAATTTTTCTGGTAACACACAAAGAACTCACAATAGAGACCTCTTTTTTGATTCCCTTATCAATGTGGTCAAACACCCTGACTAAAAATAAAATTAGGTTGCCTCAACGAAGTCCACTCTTCAGTGGGCAAGGGTCTGCATTAAAAAGAAGAATGGGAAGGCTTTTATAAAATGACTCAACAAAATAAATAGTATATTTTCAATCAAATTAAAGAAAATCTGTATTATTTCTCCTTCACCCCTTCTGTGACAGCCTAGGGTCAGATTCCTTGTATCTAAATCACAGATTAATCCATCCTTTAAAAACAGTAATAAGCTTAGCTCCCCAGTGTTTTCACTGTGCAGTTGTAAATACTCCAATGGAAAAATTTCTCCCCTCTTTGGGAGGCTATTCCCTAGCTTAATAATTTCACCATCCACTTGGGATTCAGTACTCCAAAGATCCCAAATTCGGAATGGATTAAGGAAAAAAGTGTCTAATTCTCCTGACAAATTACAGTCTATGTAACTTTAACAAATTTTCCTGTATCTTTCTCTGAGAAGTTAACCACCTAACTTCTGAGACTTTCCCTAGCATGTTACCATTTTGAGAGACAGCATAAGAAGGATATATGAAGAGCTATTTTTGTCAATTGTTGCCTAGTCCTTAGAAACATTATTCATTGGCCCCTACCTTGCAAAGCGCTTACAAGCACATTCTTCCCCAATTATATGCCCCAAATTCCCAATGAAATAAAGCATGCTTCATGTTTTCCATTCAAACCAATACAAAGACAAGAGTGTTACACATAACTGAACTATTTCAATCTAGTATGAGCCCAACCTATCTGCCCAAACCACTCAAACATCTGCTGATGACTTGACTAAGCAGATTACATGAAGAATTAATACCAGTTTTACATGATTACCATGACCTGTTCAAATTGAAGAGTGTAAGTGTCCATGCAGCCATTGCTATCTACACTAACCCTTACCCCCTTGTAGCCCATGAATACTATGGGGCTATTGGATCCATGATATGATCACAATCTTTACTTGACTGTTAGATCTATGATATGATCACAATCTATGAACAGTCTTGTCCTCTGACTGTTAAGCTTCCCATATCTGCAAAACTGTAATAACTCCATGATTTGACAATGGTAGTGAAGAGTGATTGCTTCAGGTGACCTCAGCAATGTCACTTGCATTTTCAGAAATTGGAAGCTCCTTTAAACATTTCTACCCACAGTCTCACGATTAGCCAGTCAAACTGTCTATACAGATAAAAAGCAAAAACAAAATAAACTACTGCATTGACCAGGATTATTAAAGAAAAAAAAAGATGAGGGTAGAAAAAGTGATTTTCTTGATGCAACTCTTCCAGAAAAGGCAAATTACATTTTAAATTATACTAAAAAGAAAAAAGTATGATTTCTGTAGTGCATTCATAGCTTGACGCAAATGAAGAGAAGGAAAAGTAAAGCAAAAGAATATCAAACACTGCCCATTTGTATATTTTCTGTGGAGAGAAAGATGCATGCTGGTGGTTAATATAATAGCATGTGAATGGAAGTGAGGCAGTGACACAGCACCAGACTGGTTTGTTTTATTTGAGAAAGCACTGAACACTGATGTATGAGATCATTTACTAGAGAAGCTGGGAGAGCAACTCACAATAAATAATTTAGTCTCCAAATGCACCTCTTTTACTATTCCAACTGTCCACAAAGACCAAGATATTTCATAGATGTTTGCTGTTTGTACTTATCCAGACAAGTATTTCCTTCCACTCTATACCAATTCAAGTCCTGGTTTAAGGATTCAGCACTCACAATAACAGCACTGTGACTGCTCAGGCAAGTCAGCTGGCATTTCTATTGCTCCAGCTTAACTGCATATGCTAAATTCCTCTATACAGAACTAAAACTTCTGAAAGTTCCATCTCAACATCTACATGCTGGGGTTATTTGTCCCAAAACGTAGCATAAAAACCCCTGCTCTTGCTGTACATTTCATAATGGATGTGAAGAACATGTTACCATAGGATTTTATTGCAAGGTTAGTAATTTTTTTAACTCATTTCTGCAGCTCTGCTCTAAAGCACACAGAGAAAAAGAAAATTTAGTAGATGGTCTGAGAGACAAGACAGGTAGAATTAGTCCTTTTTGTTATATCTGCTCTGTCCCTTTCCTCCATCCGTTGAAATTCAATTTCTTATTTGCTGATATAGCATCTCATAAAAGTTTAACCAGAATACATATAAAACATTTCTTCTGTAAATCTGAGATTTATCTTTTCAGAAGGCACGTGTAAGTGCAAAAGAATCATACAGCTACTTTTCTAAATGTAACTTGAATACAGACCTCATACAGCTCCCAGAATTATAGCATGGTGATATCACATATCAGGCAGGTAATTTTATATACATTTACTGCAGTTCACATGCATACTCTGCAGCTGCCGAAGTACTTACATTTCAAAAATAAAACCATTTGGGGCTATGCTCTGGGATTTTAGGAAATAATTGATGGAAAAGAAATGGGTTTTCCCCCACAACGAATCTCAATGGAAATACATCCATTTTCCATGAAGACTGTGATTTTTTGGGATAGTTACATATGTTAAAAGTCAGTGTTAGCCACAATGTTCCCTAATAAAACTGGACATACTGCTTCATAATATCATAATTCTCTGCTTTCTGTATGACATATAAAACTAAAGGTATGAAATACAAAACAATGTTGAAACATTGTTCAAATCCTAGGTGCTGAAACAGAAAAAAATATTTGTGTAATTTTGCACTGGAGAATAGATGAGATAAAAGGTATATCAAGTAGTAGAAGATTAAAAGAAGGCATCTGGAAGAGTTCAACAAGGATTGTACTGTCTCAGAATCAGAAGGTTATCAGTCATTAGGCACCATATATCCCCCGACCTAGGGGAAAAAAAAAAAAAAAAAAAAAAATCAGAGAGCACTGTACTCTGTACTTGCTTCTGGCCTAATAAATTTTTTCCTCATAATCAGTTTCTTTTCATAAGATCTGACCCAGTAAAGCATTCACCACTCTTTGGTTTTAGGTACAAGAGATACCATGCATTTCTAGGACACTGTTCACATCACATAAGAATTCACAGAGTTCAAAGTTTTCTCCAGAACATCAAAATAATTAAGTTCTTGTAGGATTAAATCCATTACTAAACCTCTAAGGCACATGATTTCACTGGCACAGTGCTAATCATCACAGAGCTTTCTAACATGATGCTTTCTGTCCTGGAAAACCTGTCTCCCTAATTTCATCTTAAACTAAGATTTTTAGCAGTCCTAATAAAAATTATACAATTTCTTGTAATTCACATAACCAGGGTCAAAATTTCTGTTACCTTTTTTCTTTCTTAATCAAAAGTACAAATAAACACATTAGCAAGAAGGGAGAAAAACATTTGACTGCAACACCTACTTTTCTAAAGCTATAAAGAGATTTTTAATGCATGAGAGGTTTTAGAATAATTATATTTCCAAAAGATTACTCAAGGATTACAAGTCTCTTTCAAATATACTACTCTTAACCTAATTAATATTTCTAATTTTATAGATGGGGTAATTGACATAACTGACATTTTCAAATTAGGTCTCCTATATTCAAATTACTATATTCACATTGAGAACTGAAGGAATGCAGGATCTTTGAATGTCAAGACAATTTTTTAGGAACCTATGCATTGACTAAGCTAGGAATTATAGGAGTTAATTTTTGGGAATTGTAGTCAGTATGATGAGACCATGGATATCATTAGGAAGAAATGGTTATCTGTTCAGTAGTTTGACTAGTGTCTGATTATAAAGCTAAGGTCCACTAGATCCAACAGAAAGGAGGGCTAGAGGCTTCTGACCTAAAGAAATTCCTCATTAGCGTATAATACTGACCCCTGGAACATAGCTGTTGTGTTTGTGGATAATTAGTCACACCACAGAAGAAAAGCCACTCTCGGTCCAAGTGTGAAGTCAAAGCTCAGTTCATTAACAAATCCTGGAGCCTAATTGTTTCTCCATGAACTTTGGGGAAATTTGAGTTGAAAGCAAGGAATCAGCAGGCTACACTGCTTTTCAGTCACAAACATTCAGCATGGTAGAGGAAACAAACTCAAATGGCTCTAGTACATTACATCCAGAAAGTTGTAGGACATCTTGGCAAAGCAGCAGTTGCAGCCACTTAACCATACAGCCTCAAATATCTAGGGCTGTCTCCCATCCCTTTTTGCATTATTTGAAATACATGATTGTAACACTCGTGCACAAAGAAACTCTGACCTTTGAACTACTCCTCCTGAGTCACTAAGAAGATACTGGTATCTTTACCTTATTGTTCCACACAATAAAATATCCTAGAAAATACATATAAAATAACAGTAATATCTTGATACTAATTTTATTTATTCTCTTTAAAGTCTCGATGTCTTGCCAATCCTCTGCACTAGCAAGTTTTCATCAGCAAGTACAGTTTATATTATCTATTTCAGCCCTCACAATATGCTGGTTCACTTCAGCAGTCAATAATCAAAAGAAACAAAGACATAAAATTTGGGATAAAAACAAACACTAATCATTACAAAACTGGAACTGTATGCACATGTGATATCAAGCTTCAGCTGTATCTCCAGCAATACTGAAAGACCAGTTTTAAATCAAACAGCAAGACTTAGCAACAGTTATCTGGAACATGTTATATTAAAATTACACCATTTATCTTTCAATCTCAAATCAGAAAGGTGTGCTCTTTCAAAATGAAATTGTTTGGAGTTATAAATTGCCTAAAATTCAAAACTGAAAACAAAGTTACCTAATTAGTCCCATTTAGATAAAACAAACAAAAAAGAACCCTAAAAATTTTTAAAAATAAATAAAAACCTCACAAGCTAAAACCCACCAAAATAAAAGTAGAAAAAGAAAAGGATAGAAACATACACTGTTCCCCATGTTTTTGGATATATATACTTCAAACATGTTTGGAGATTAAAATGTTAGTCTCTCAACACTTATTTTCATGATGAAGAGATCAGCTATTATTCTACAACTTGGTGAGGCAGATTATGCACAGTGATGCCACACACTATTTACTGTATTGAAGTCAATTTTGCCTTGTATTTGCTTTCTTTGTGGTGTCTACCCAGATTTAAATAGCTTTATTATTAAAATACCAGGATATCACTCCACAAGCAAGTTCTTGTTCAGTAGAGTTGGGATGCATTACTAATGCCATTTTACAGTTGAGCTATGTAAGTCTTGAGAGATTAAGGCAAGACTTCTCAAAAAGTGGACTCTGAACCAGATAAAGCTTAGCCTGTTATTTTTAAAGAATGACAGAATGGGGTTGAAAGGGATCTTTGGAGACCATGTCGTCCAACCCCGTTGCTAATGCAGGTTCACCCAAAGCAGGCTGCCAGGATCGCATCCAGGCGGCTTCTGAACAGAAGATACCCCAGCCTCCCTGACTAGCCTGTTCCAGTGCTCAGTCCCCCTCCCATCCAAGGACATTTTCGTCATGGTAGGACGGAGCTCCTGTGTTTCAGCTGGTGCCTGTTGCCCTCGCCCTGTCGCTGGGCATCCCGTCCCTTGGGACAGCGAGCGGCCCCGCCGCAGCGCACAGCGCTCCGCCCCTTGGAACGGCAGCAGCGTTCCAGGTGTTTTCAGACCCTCGAAAGGAGACGCACTGGGTAAGTGTAAGCGGCAGGGAAACCCCAGAGATGACCTGCAGAGCCTTTCCTGCCCCCTGCCCGGCACCCCCCGACCCCGCGCGCTCCGCGGCCCGGGCGGCCTCAGGCGGCCCCAGCCTGGCGCCGCAGCGACACCTGGCGGCTCCCGCAGGCACCGCGGGCGGCGGGCGGGGAAGCCGCGCTACAGGCCAAGGTCACAAACATTCACAAACACGCCCGAACGAAAGTACACAAACATACCCAAACAAACACAACAAACAAACACACCCAAACACTCGTACATTGCAGGCACGTGTATCGATGGAACATACAGCTATGCATACCTCTAATATACCTACATAATATAACAACAACCTTAAAATACGGTTTGCAGCGTCCAGCTGTCACAGCTTTCAGAAGCTTTGAGGTATCTGGGTAAGTACCTAGCAGGAAACTACAGCAAAGTTTCCCCATACAATTCAGGACAAATCTAATCTACATTACAAGTGCCTTTCTTTAAACTGTTATTTTACTTCAATTTTTAGAACAGGCACTGCTGAGGAACAACACCCAATTGCTAAACCCAATGTGACATATATGGCAGCAGCAGTAGTACAGACAGCTTTCTGCTCAAGTCAAAATTATTCTTAAGCCTGAACTCCTCCTGCACAACAAATGGATATTTGGATCTCTAATCTAGTCTGTTTATAGCCCAGGATACTGAAGTTTGCAACATGAACACTGAGTTCCATCAAAACTGTGTATGCTGTGGCTTACAGATCCACTAAGCAGACAAAACCCAAGATCGCAACAGAAATAAGCTGGTCACCAGTGTCCTGAGGAAATGTTAAGGAGTCAAAAAACACTGATATGCCAACATTTAAAATTCACAATCACACCAGAGAAAAAAAAATCTGCAGTGCAGTTTGTACTCCTTTCCAATGTGAGAATCCTCTGTCCTTCCATGGTGTGAACCAACAGATGCTTGCCCTGAGCAGTCCATTGGAAAGCTCAGACTCCTGGTGCAGTAGATGAAAAACCTCCTTGAAATCACATCTAACTGGCAATACCTTAACCTGAGCACCATAACTCTGAAGCCATCTGTGACACCTGTGTGTCCTCTAAGAAGGTACAAAATTTATGAGACACATAGCAGTAAGAAAAATTAATTCCAATTTATTTCCCAGCCATTCTTGCAGAATTTTCTTACATTCTTACAAACATTCTTACAGCCATCTCACTTTGTAGCTTACACTTTTAAATACAGTTAAACCATAAACAGAAGCAGCTATAGCATTAGAAGAAAGAATTTTTTCACCAAAGCAAATATTTTCAAAACAAAATAGGTTTGATACTTTTCCATTATTATCTCTCTAGACATATGATCACTAGAACATTGTTAGTGCGTCGAGGCCAGACATGAGAAACACAATGAAACTGATAGCAGTGGAAACTTAGTGTGAATCAATGTGACACTGTCATTTGGTGGCCAAGTGCTGTTCCATTTCTGAGGAGCAGAGCCCAACTCATACACTTCAGTCTTGGCTTTCTACTAGTCCCACTTTTTATACCCCAAGTTAGTTCTCTGATGATGGGCATCAAAGAATCTTGCTGCCATTTATTCTGAATATTCTAATATAAAGTATAGGTTATTTTACACATAAATTATTTCTACACACGTTTCTAAATATAGACAATTAACAATTTTTACCATGCTCTGTTCCCAAATAACCTAAAAAAATCCCCCAAGCATGTTCATTATTTGCAAGTGTTTGTTGAACCATTTTTCTGAATAAATGACACTCTGCATGAATGACAAGATTGTTTATGTATGATTATAGTTTAAACCTTGTGATTGTTTTCAATTTTTTCCACCTGAATGACCCAAATTTTCTGAGCAAACCGTTACAAATACTAACTACACATATTTAAGAGCTAACTCTAAAAAAGCTCAAGAAATAACAGTGTTGACATACCATAAACACAAAAGACACCTGAGAGTTCACAGAAAGCTAGGGGACAGTTAATATAGCAAAATATGATGTTTTCAGAGGTGCACTTTTCTTCATCTGGCATTGTGTACCTCCCAGAATTACAGTTCTGGAGATGTTTCCCAGTTAATACCCAGCCCTATTACTGTAATAAATATCCTGCTCCTTGCCTGATCACTGAGCAGAGCTCTGGCTTTGGTCTTGAGCCTGCAGTCTGCACAAAAACTTTCAAGAAAAGAGCTCACAAGCTGGGAAGAAAAACATCAAAACCAGGTCCCACTTACCCTTGAACCATTTCCATGCTGTACTTGTTATCTTGTCCTATTTTCCCTTGAAAGCTTTCAGCCCCATTGAGGTTTTCTTACTTTTAAGTAATTCAGGCTACTCTAGAAATTGCCACTAAAATAAATGACACTGTTAAATCCATAACTGCAACTGAAGTGCAACATATATGAAAATTTTATTTTGTAGGCAGCATAAGGTTTAATTTCATCTGCACTGCAGCTCATAAGACACTTCTCTGGGAATTATGTGAAAAACACACTAATCTACAAAAATTCACATGTATGTGCATGTTTCAACTTGTTTATCAATAGCCTGGAAAAAGGGCTAGAATGTACCCTCAGGAAATTTGCTGATGATTCAAAACTGGGAGGAGTGGCTGATCCACCTGAAAGCTGTTCTGCCATTCAGCAGAACCTTGAAAGGCTGGGGAATTGGGTGGAAAGAAACCTAATGGCATACAACAAGGCAAAGTGCAGGGTCCTGCACCTGGGGAGGAAGAACCCCAAACACCAGCACAATCTGAGGGCTATCATACTAGAGAGCAGCTCTGCTGGAAGGACCTGGGAGTCCTGGGGACGACAAGCTGACCATGTCCCTTGCATGGGAAGGGACATAAAGTTGCCCTTGCAGGCAGCAGGGCCAATAATATCCTGCATTGGGAATGCATTGGGAAGAGCATGGGCAGCAGGTAAAGGGAGCTGATCCTCTGCCTCTAGTCAGCCGTGGTGAGACCACATCTGGCATGCCATGTCCAGTTCTGGGCTCCTCAGTACAGCAAACAGAAGGAGCTAGTGGAGAGGGTCCAGCAGGGGCCACAAAGATGATGAAGGGTCTGGAGCATCTCTGCTGTGAGGAGGAACTGTGGGAGGAGAGGAGAGGAGAGGAGAGGAGAGGAGAGGAGAGGAGAGGAGAGGAGAGGAGAGGAGAGGAGAGGAGAG